>VZTB01009772.1:690748-709328 GCA_013397245.1 Thryothorus ludovicianus | reverse complement strand
TCATTTGTTGTGCTGGGGAGTGCTTTGCCTGTTAAATAAACAACTTTTTTTCACTTTCCTCCAAGGAAATTTTTTTTCTATCCCGATTCAGCTAAGGGGAGGGGTGGTCCACCCAGAATTTCGGTTTTTTTTCCCTCTCCCAAATTTGCCCTAAACCAGGACACTCAGCTAGTTGTTTTTTGCCCTATGGCAGCTTAAATTCAGGTATCAGCCAAAGTGAGCAGATTCTGTGTTGAAGCAGCTAAAGTGCAGGCACTTGTCAGCTGGGCTTTGTGGACCCTGGCTCTCAGCAGAAGGGTTGGCAGTGTTCTCTGGAGCCATGTTAAGCTGGCACTGCAGGAATCACAGCTCATCTGTTAGAGGTGTCAAAAGTGTTAGAAAAAATAGTATATGTCTATAATTGAAAGGGAAGATTTTAGAAGCAGTCATATTTACAGTAGAGTGTAAAAATTACCTGAAGTAGCCTAGAAAAAGTCAGTTTGATTAATGAAAGCAACGTAGTTGTGAGAGCAAATGTCACACTGTGTACGTAAGCTTTGCTCTGTATCCATCTTGAGCACTGCTACCCTTACATAGGCCAAATGTTCATGTGTTCATCGTGAATTACATTTGGCAAATAAAGATGCTAAGATTGCCTCTTCAGCATTTCTAAGCCCACTCTTCTCTCTTAAGCAGGAGCTGGAACAGCCAAGTGATGTGTTAGTCATTAGAACACCAGAAGCACCAAGCAGAGAACCAGGTCATACATAAATCTGTTAGTTACAGAATAAGGCCAGGGATTTTTTAAATTCCTTTTTTCGAGATGCTCTTCTGATTTCAAAGAAATTGCTAAAAAATGTAAATAACCATTGTATTGAGGATGAGCTCAGTGCAGTATGTGCTGAAGAGTTTTGTTTTCATTGTTGAGGAGAATGCATCAATAGCAGAGTCTTTAAATTCCTGCACTTGTAGAATCTCTGCACGTCTCATTAGCAGTGAAACAAGGTCAATAATGTTCTCAGATTTCTTACTTTGCTCCTTCACTGTCATTCAGGAAGCACTGAGCTGCACTTCTAACTTCTGCAGCTTGTAATTCTATATTGTGCTGTTAAATTCAGCTGCCTTTCTTCTGTCTTTTCAACAGAGCCCTAGATCTGAAATTTGAAACCCCAGATCCTAAGGATCCCTCGGGTAGTTTAACACGGCCTGAGGAATTGCCTCAGGGTGAAATTTTTCCTGCCTGTGGGCTACCTTCAAGTGCACATTGGTTTCCTCCCAATGTTGCTAACAGAGTGGTTTGATGCACTTGTGCAGTTTCTTCCCCAGAAAAGTATCTGGAGTCTGTTCACGAATGAGTTCCAGTAGAAGTTCCCCAAATTCTAAAACAGTAAAGGGATTAAATACTCTACTGCTCCTGCTGTACTGTAATCCAGAAAAAAAAAACTAAAGTGGAGCCAAAAAGGTGATTTGATGAATTGTTCTCAGAACAGAATGCTTTAGTGAAGCAGACAGCTTTGTCAAGATTTGTGGAAAAGCTTTCATTTACTGTTATATTGGATTGTATTAATGAGCACTTCACCCCACCTCCTGCAGCAGGACCTGAAAGACTAGATGGTTTTTAGAATCCATTTAGCTTTGAATGAGACGGGGGAGACAAAAATGCCTCTGTGCTAATGACCATTACAGTCAGCACCAGCAGATTTCAGCGTCCATCATCGCCTCCCTATGGATAGATCCTTTGGCTCACATCCTGCCTGACTCATAAGTAGAGCATCAGATGTCAAATACCAAATTCTAAAGATATCAGAAGTTCAGTCTGTAATTAATAGAGCCATCTGTAGAATTCTGATTTGGAATATCTTTTGTTTTCTGGTGTTTAAGTTCATTTTGTTTATTTTGAGAATCCTGGCCTAGCTTCAACCTGCAGGCTTTCTCTTTCATCCCATTAAACAAACCTAGATCCACCTTTAAATCTTGCTCTCACACTTTCCTATCTTTCCTTAGATTTAAAATGGATACCTCTAAATATGATTTTATGATGCCTTTCATAAAAAATATTACATAAAAGTAAATTAAACTGTGCTTAAACACCTCGTGTCAAATAAATTCTGGCTCTTAATGCCAGCAGCTAGCCAAAACCAGCCTTTCCAACCTGTCAGCAATGACTCAACCCTCCATTTTTAGAAAAGCAGGCCACAATCTCAAGCTATCTTAAAATGCCTCATATAACAAAACATGTGAGTGTATATAAAAATATGGACATTTAAAAAAATTTCTTTGTTATTTTATTGATGTGTATACTAGCAATGTGTTGCAGTAATGTAGATCAGCAAGGGAACATAGTACAAAAATACTTATAAGCTTTATTTCTAAACATGGTTTTATTCTTTTATTCTAGTTGCCAGAGTATTTGAAGTTCCATCCACATTCTCACATGGTATAATTTGCACAGCTAACTTATTTCTTTGCAGTTCAGTCATCGCAGTGATCAGGGGAATGAAATTGAAAAATCTAAATGCTTATCTTTTCTTCTAACATGCTTGCCTGTGACCTTATTGATGACATTGTTTTGTCTAATTCTGTTCCCCAGGAATTGAAATCCAAATAAAAATTAGTTTTCACTCAAAGTGAAGTTTAAGATATTAATTATAGACTGACATGGATATAATCATGCAGATTGAAATATAGGCACCTTTGGATGAATATGTACTTTGTGAAAAATAAACGTAATTTTCTCTTATCACTGCAGATTAAATTTCTTCTTCAGGGATGCTACTAGCTGAGTTACTTTAAAAATGGTCTGACTGAACTGTATTAAGATTTGGAGTTCATAGCACATCAGAGAACCTTGCAGTGGGGAAGCAAGCAGTGAGGGAGTCTCAAGTGACGGGGATTTTCCCTTTCTTACATTTAGATATTTTGTGAGACCACAGGCAAGTCATTTGGACCAGTCATTAGCACGTCTCCTAAAGACAGAGAATGCATTTCTCTTTGTGGCATTCTCATCAGAGAATGTAATTCTCCATGTAATTT
This sequence comes from Thryothorus ludovicianus, assembly GCA_013397245.1. Lineage (NCBI taxonomy): Eukaryota > Metazoa > Chordata > Aves > Passeriformes > Certhiidae > Thryothorus > Thryothorus ludovicianus. The sequence continues at coordinate 706,316 of VZTB01009772.1, read as the reverse complement.
CAGCAAAAAATAAGGGGAAAAATGTTGAGTTAAGAAGGTTGTAACACTTTGATTTTTGTTTCCTTTACAGAGCTCAGAGTGCTGTAAACCAGTTACTAATAATGGTGTTATCCTCCAAAGGGGCCATATTATCTTATCTTAGTAGTATTGGTATAGTAACAAATCTGCCTGGGGTACTGTTAAAAGGTAGTTTGTCAATCTGTGACAAAACTACACTCCTATTTCTTGTAGAACACTTTTCATCTAGACTAGGTTTCCACATTATTTTGTTGAGGCATTAATCCATTTTGTCTAGTCCCTTGTGTAACAATAGCTGTCAAAGCTTTTCTCTTTGTATTTGTGCAAATCAAATCCCTTCATGAAGTAACTGCATGGCCACTTCTGCTTGCAATGTTTCAGGCAGCATTGCTATGCCAACAGAGGCTTTGCTCATACATAGAGTGTGCTTGACACAGCAGAAACTAACACAAGCCACTAATGTAAAAGCAGTTTTAATAACAAAATTAAGTTTCTCTTGGTGTAGCTTGTTTTGCCTGGAAGCATGGTGACAAGGTAAAATCATACTTGGAAAAGACAGTTTTTATATAACTGTGGTTCAAGGTTGTTCCTTCTTGGGAGGGTACAGCTCCTCTGTACTGGGCTGGCTGTGCCAGTTCCTGTCACTGGCATTGCAGTAGGAATCTGTATCCTGGAGGAATCAGGAAAAGGTGACTCAGGACTCACAGACGTGTCTGTAATATTCTTGTTACTGTGCCTGTCCAGAGGCTGAAGGTGAGGCAGAATGAAAAGAGCAGGAATGATAGTGAGGCATTAAGCAAAACACATGCATTGGGGCAGCTCTAAAATGTTAAAGAAACTTCCCAGTGTGGGCAATGAGGGGGCTCTGGCAGTCACACTCCCTTTGTTGTGAACAGTCTGTGCCTGTTCATGGCCTCTTGCCTGGACTGCTGCCCTTTCTCACCACCCAGAGCACAATCTGCAGCTTGCACCACACCAAAGGTGCTCCTGACCCAAAGGGCACGAAGGTCATGGAGCTCATCATTACAGTCTTGAGGCAAACATGATTAGGTGAAATGAGGACAGGGAGAGCTTTCAGGAAAGCTGTGGATAGGCAGAATCTGGAGATGAGCTGAGCTGAGGAGGAGAAGAAGAGAATGTATGCATTGGTACAGTCCCAGGGATTGGGAATTGGCACTTGGACTTTGAAAAAATCCACTTGGAGCTTTGAAAAGGAGTTTGAGAAGGGTTTAGCTATAGCAGGGATAGGCTTTCCACCAGTATGGATAATTCACTGTGCTGGTGTTCACTCCTCCACTCTTACATCTTCATTTCTGCTCTTGAAATGAAGGAATTTTGCAGCTGTGTGGAGGTGCTGTCAAAGGTGATCCTTGCTCTAGGTATTTTTGTCAGATGGAAATGAGTTTGTCTCTTGTGTGTCTAATACGTCTGTTTAAAAAATGAATCTTATATATAAATTTACAGCTCTTATAACATCAATGGAGTCTCTATTTTACTTAGCTATAGTGTAGTGTGAGTGCAGAACATTTACAAGATGTATAAATTCCCTGTAATTGTGCTGAATGGCAGTTACATTTACGTTTATCCATTCATTTATGCTGAAGACTTCTGCTGCCATGTGAAAGAGGAATCTCATCTAAGTCACACTTTCCATGATTTATTCATAGGTGAGCATTTTTTTTTAACTAAATCCAGCCATTTTTATTCAGACATTTCATCAAAAGCCCTTTTAGGTAGAAATATTGTTTACATTTAAATTCTGAGTTTTTCATGACCCTTGACAAGCCAAAAAAACCAAATTCATCTTTTCTTCATGGCCCAGGGAGTTCAGAAACAACTTGCCATGCTGCAAAAGTGTATAAATATGGAATATCCTTTTTTGTGCTTCTGTGGCTGAAGGCGAGCAAAAGCCTCCTGAATCTAATTTAACGCAACCAAAGTTGTAACTGATAATACATAATAACTTGTTCTGGTGATAAATTTGCCCTTGTAAAAATCATTATTGTTTTTTCCATTAATCCCAAAGGACTTTTTCAAATGTAAAAAGATGTTTGCCTCAACCCTGAAATATTTATTTAATTATTTCACCACTTTAAAACAAGATGTGAAAGGAAAAAAAATAAAATTATTTTTGTTCCAAGTAATTTTAAGATTGACAAACCAAGGCTGTGTTCTAACTTAGAAAAGGTTGCTAAGAGTGGTAAATGGAAAAGCGCAAATAAGATTAAGGAATTCCCCTGTCATGGGCTGCTGGATCATCTGACAGCAACTTAGCTCCTAGGATCCACTCCAGCTAAGTGAGTATGATCTTAGCTGGCTCTTGATTTGAGAATGTAAAAGATGGACTCTGCTTTTACCACCTCTCTGTGAGCTGCACAGGGTGAAAACTCAGACTTCTTTGAGAATCAAGGGTCACCTGTCTTGATGTGATTTTCAGAGCTACAGGTAATATTTGATTTTTGAGTTGAGTATCAGACACTACAAGTCATTTTGCAGAGGTGCATTCATAACCAGGATACTCCACTGTTTGAGTTTGAAGAATAGGCATAAATAATCTCAAGCTTTGGGAGCACGTGCAGTTTATCAAGGATATTCTATCTCTATGTTCTTGTTGTTCTGTTTCAGAACTTAATGGTCAATGATACAACTAAGCAATTATTATTTGTTTTACAAGAAAACATGGCAGAACCAACCCTGTCCATTTCCACAGAAGTAGGAGCCAGGAACTGGTTTTGTACTATTCAGTCTTCTTTGCACTTTGAATTTAAACTACTGCTGCTTGTAGGAGAGGTAGAAAGGAAAAACAAAAGAAGGAAGTGGCAAGCAGAAATAACCGTTTATTTGTTGCTTTCCTCCAAACTGCAGCAACTCTACTTTGGGCAGCCACGAAAGTCTTCACAAAGCAACTGCCTGCGTTCAGCTTCGCCTACACCGCGCTGGGAACTTGAGGCAAAGTTTGGCTCGAACAGTAAGTCACCTTCTTTTCTTCCCCTTTCCTTCAGCATCCCTGAAGGAAAGAAATTCCACCAGTCCTTTTACATAGCAACCTGCAGTAGTAATCAAAGATTATTTGCTTTCCTGAGAATGCATATATTATTGCTGAACTGCAGTTGAAATGTCCTGGGGAGCATTTGTGCTCTGCTCCTGTACTTACATCCAGTGAGCAACTGTAGAGCACGCACAACTGAAAAAGACCAAGGTTTACCTTTTCAGAAAAAGAAATCAGTTCAGTCAGAATTCAATCCTGTTTTATTTCAGGTAGTCACAGAATTCTTTTGATTTACTTCCAGCCCAGTGTCTGCAGTCCAGCAGAAGCTCTGGGCAGTGTTCACTGGCAGTGTGTCATTTCTGTCACAGGTAGTACCAGTTACCTGCTTTGCATGGATCTGCTAATAGCCTGAGTCTCTCAGTGTGGGGGTCAGATGGCAGATGTCTAGCAAAAAAAGGGTAGGGGCTTTATTTCAGTTTCTGTTTTGTCAGAAGGAAAACATAAGTGAAAGATCAAGCTCAATACAGTATCTTACCTGGACCATTAAAAAAGGACTATAATGAGGTCAAATATATATGTATGTGTGTAATATTTAGATACAGATAGATATTTAACATTTTGACAAGTTTGTAGATAAAAAAGATATTTGCCTTCTCTAAGTTAGTATCTACTACTATAGATCTTCAAAACTGAAAATAAATTATATGTTTAGGAGTCTCTTAGGAAACTTCAGAGCTTGGTTCTGTGCTAGGGAAGCCCAACTCTAGACCAAGGGCACCTGGAGGCTGCCTTCATGACTTTTGCTTACCTTACATAACACTACTGAATTCAGGTTATATAGTTAAAAAATAACCAGTTGTATATTAAAGTTACTATTATGTTTAATAACCTATAAAAGTGGATACTTACAAGTCATGAGCAACTCTTTTTTTTTTTTACCAGTTTTTGAACTTTGGCCAATAACTCAATGTTCATAATTCCTTTATAAAAGAAAAAGATAAGGTAAATACTCACTTTCTTTCCTTTTGTGGGTAGGCGACATTTTATGATGAAGCACTCAGAGCAGGAAATTTCCTTCAGCTGAGCAGTTACAAGCAAGAAATTTGGCCAGAGGCTTTACACAGAACCACAGTTCTTTCAGTTAGTGAGTGACCTTTAGTTAGATTTTGGATTTGTTAAGCTATGAGATTTTTTTTAGGCTTTGCATTCTCTGAAATTCTAGAAAATGCTCTGCCTATCCTATCTTTTTCAGAGTTTCAGAATTTCAAATGTCCCCACAATCTGATCATCTTGGGAAAGTGTTAATCTTTGTAGTGGACAAGCAGGAAAGAATACTTTTTGAAAGATTTTTGAACTAAAGCAGACAGGAAGTGATACTTCCTGAATTCAAAATTTTTTTATTTTTTTTTTTATATATATCAGTGTTAATATTTTGCCAGACATAGTGAGTTAAGCGTTAACATTGTGAGCATAATCACAGAGAAGTCAGAGGCCCATCATGACGAGTACGTGGGGACTTTGCCATTATTTAAATATTTGTGGCTTTCTAGAGAGATTTTGTAGTTCAGGCCATTAGAAAACACTCAGCATCTCAAAGAATTTGTGCACCCTGCAATAGGGTTTTAGTGGGAAGGGTGACATTTTAAGATCCCTAAGTGAATTATTGATCACCCCTTTACTCTGAAAGCTTCAGGCCAAGAAGTTATTTTATGTTGCTAATAATAGCAAAGAGCACAAGCAGCTCTTGAGGTGGAATAAGTCACAGACTTATTCCCCCAGATCCAGGGCACTGGTACAGAAAGGAGAGGTTCTACTCACAGGCAGGAGTGCCAGCAAGTTTATCAGGACCAGATAAAAACCTAACAGAGAAAGCAGATACAATGCCTTGAAAGCTGCAGTGCTTCTCTCACTCTGGATGTAGTTCTATACATTTCTTTAGGTGTACTGAAACCTGCTCGACCACTCTGGATTCAAGAATCTGATATAGTCTAGTCTGAGCTCACAGTTAATTTTGTTGTTGCTGTTAGCTAAAACACAACTGTAAAATGCATTGGAAAATGGCAGACTTAGAGTCAGGTTGTGGAAAAAAATTTCCTTCCCTCAGAATTCAGATAAAAAGATGCAAAAATTATGCTTTTAAAAACCAAAATAGGCAGAAACGTTGAGAATTTTACGATTCTTCAGCTATCTCAAACACTTAGGCACATACGCAGCTACTGTTTATTTTTGTGTAATAATGTGCTCTTGAGAAGAACTTCACCTCTGATCTAAATAATCCTTCTAACGCATATTTTTAAATATGGAATATGTTTCATTATAGAAGTCTCCACTAAGTTTGTAGTTTAACTAGTGCCACAGTATGAATGACAGGTCTCTGCTAAAGAAGGGAGGAGTCTCCCTTGGAATGGAGAGTGTAACCCCTCCTCCCAACTATTATAATCTTAAAATTAAGGGGCTCTCAGGCAAAGATATGGGAATAGGAATAAGAGTTCTTCATTAGGAGAAATAAAATAAATATGCAAAAAAATTACAATAAACAACAAACCACTGACAGAGTCAGAATCAACCTTGTGGGTATTGGTAACAGTCCCATTCAGTGGTGGCTACAGCCCTTCTGGAGTGGCAGATGTGGCTCTGTTGAAGCAATAATCTTGTAGAAAGGTGTAGCCCTCCACTGAAGGTCCAGTGGTGATAGATGGGCCTGTTCTTCCTCTGAGAATCCAGTGGAAAAGGCTCCTTGGTGTCCCAAATCTCAGATTTTTATCCAGGTAGGAATGCTTGGCTCCTCCCCCTGGATGGAGCATTTCCCAAAGGGATGATGGAATTTTATCAGTGGACTCAATGGCCCATGAGCAGAAGATCTCTCCCTGGAGGGAGGATGGGTCATGGAAGAGATAAAGAAACTGCCCCAGCTGGTTTTTAACAGCTGGCCATGGACAGAGGGTTACCCCATCCCTCGCCTCATTTCAATAGATGAAGATACAATATTTACTTTTGGTTACATTTTGCACTGCAACCCAAGACACACAGAAACGTGAATATCTTGACAGATCTTGTATATAATAATCATCCATATGTAATCAGGTTGCAAATAATTCATGCATACTTTCCTGTTGCTATAGGTCCATCAAATCCTATTTGGATCCTATCAGTCACATATTTGTGATTCTTTACAGGCTGGGTGGTCAAACATGAGAAATGGGTTCCCAGAAAGCTGGCTGATAGCTCGTGTCTATCAGTCCCTTAGGAAGAGGCATTCAGACAATATCCTTTTTAACAGGCTTTTCTTTCATGGTCAGCAGTGAAGAGGTGAGGGAGTTGGACTGCATGAAAACTGTAGGTCCCCACCAGATAAACTATGTCCCCTCTCCCCTCCACTGCATCCTGTGCTACTGCATCCCATTCTGTCTCCTTGTGCTCTTCTTGTAAATTGAAATGACATTGACTGAGTTCCAGTCAGCTGGGACCTCCTCAGACTGTCAAGACCTTTGGTAGAGAACTGAGAGGATCCAGCCGTGAGATCAGCTAGGTGTTGTAGTGCTCTGGAATGAATCCCACCGAGGCCTTGTGGGTCTAGAAACTTTCTTTGGTCATGAAACGCACATCCTGGAAAGGACTGTGCAGTTTATGGGGTGAAGTAGAAGAGGGCATGCTGTGAAGCCGAAGTCATTCGGTGCCATTTTGTGGTTCCAGAGGAGCAGCAGGCCCAGCCTCAGCTTCTCTCAGCAGGGTCACCTCATGCGGTGCTGCGGGAGCCTGCTGGGAATGGGCGTTGGAGGGCCCCGGAGCTGCTCCCTGCCCCTGGGCACTCTCGGTGTCCACGGGCCTGCTTCTGCCAGCCAGACGCTGCTGCTTCTCCTGCACGGCCTGCATCAGCTGCAGCATGAGCGCGGTGACGGGCTGCGGGCCCCGCTCCGTGGCCAGCCTGCGCTGCAGCTGGGCGGACAGGCCCACGGCGCACTCCTGGTAGTCGCTGTCCCCTTGCACGGAGTGCAGCAGCTGCTCCATGGGCTGCCGGCACACGGGGCAGTGGTCCCTGCCCCTGGCCCAGTGCCGGATGCACCTGAGGCAGAACTTGTGCATGCAGTAGGTCACGTAGGCCGCCCTCCTGATGGGGCCCAGGCAGATGGGGCACTGCGAGTCATCCGCTGCCTCTGGCGCTCCTGCCTGGGCCGCCTGGCTGCGGCTGCCATCGCTTGCGGCAGAGCTGCTCTGCCCCGTGTCTTCTTTGGCAGGGGATGCCATGTCCTGCCAGGAGAGATGTGCAGAGTGCTGGAGCCGTTCTGGCAGGAGGGGCTGGCTCGGGATGTTGAGCCACTCCTGCCAGTGCTGCAGCACCGGGTGTCGCACGAGCGAAGGGACAGAGGCTGCCCTGGGGGTGAAGGGTAGAAATGCCCAGGTCCTTCAAGAAAGAAAGCGTCCCAACTGGCCAGGGGGAAATTTCCTCTCCCAGTTCCCCACTGTTGCTGAGACCGCACCTCCTGGGTGTTCACACTGCCTGGATGTGCAAGGGCTGGAAATATCCTGGGGTGGCCCAGCTGGCACAGAATTCTGGGTCATCTGTGACATTATAGCCCATTGCTAAGTGAATCCATTGTCAGATTGGATCCATAATTTGTGATATCATAATCCAGCTGTTGCACTAGCTGATTGCTCTAGATCCCTGGCAAATGAATTGTGTTGCTTTCTTTTCTCTTCCCTTCTTCTTTCCCTTCCTTTAGTACTCTGGTATGAATTCCACCAAGGTTCTGTGGACCTAAGAACATTCAACTGCTGCAGCTGGCCCGTTACAATTCCAGTGTCCACAAAGGGAAGGCCACTGTTGCTGTAGCTGTGCTCCTCCAACTGAGAGGACAGGGAAGCCCAGAGTTTATCAGTAGTATTAAAGTCTGAGGCAAAACAAGACCTAAAGTTCTCTGCTTTTTCTGTACACCCATTTGCCAGTGGACCATCTTCCTCAGTGATGTTTTCTTTGGACACTCGCTACTGACATACTTAATAAAATGCATTATTTTCTGGCACAACAGAAGCTGGTCAAAGAATTCCCAGGTCCCTCAAGTGGCAAAGCCTCTCAGCTGCCCGGGGTGATGTTTCCCCTCACAGGTCACCTCTAAGTCTGCATCATCTCTCCCTCTGGCCCACCTCAGTGTGAAACCAAAGCAGAGTTGATGAATGGTCTAGGCCACTTTGTTTGCCTTCTTCATATCTCTCATGTAGACAGCCACTGGAGTATGTTGCTACCTCCACTCTCCCTGCCTGGATTCAAGCACATCCTGTTCCCCCACTGAATCTAGTTTAAAGTTCTATTTCTAAGTCCAGACAGCTTGTTTTCCTGAACACTTTTGCCCCCAGTGGTACCTGTGTAGTACCACCCAGTGTAACATAAAATATTCACCAAAAAAAATTTCAGATCAAAACATCCTGAACAGGATTGAGAACATTCTGATTTTGGAAAATGCCATGTAAATCTCTCCAAGATACATTCTTCTTTATCAGAATAATATATGTCACCATACACCTCTCTTCCACAGTGTGGGGATGACCAAAGAAGGTTCTGTGTGAAGGAGCTGTTAGAAGACTTTTGTGCCTGGAGAATGATTTGGTAAGGTGGTATTCAGCAGTATTTATATTTCTAATTTTTTATATTTGTAGGAAGCCTCCTTGCACCAAAGGACAATTCTGAGAACTACTGGGGACAGGAATGATACAAAAGAGACAATTGGTTCAATATTTCAGACTTTTTATTTTCAGACTTTAGTTGTTGCTCAGCAAAAATCAATGTTTTTAGGATCTGTATAATTTTTCCCAATTGTTTCCTTTTCATATTACTGAAGTTTTCATTAAAGGTTTCATATTTCCCAAAGACTCCCATGATTGAAGATGTCATAATTTTCACGTGTGCATTGCTGTTAGAGAATTTTTGAGATTAAATATTGTGAAAATAATGTTTACTCTTTATTATGACCATATTTTCACAGTTCAGTGATTTTTAAACATTTTTTTCTTTTTTTTAACGGAGACTAGCTATAATGAGCCTTTAACTTGGCAGTCAAACTGAAGTAAAGCCAGCCTGTGATGGACAAACACTAAATGAAATAGATTCCTCCTTCACCTTTAATTATATTCCATTTAGATAAATTCCACTTTTCAATAAAGAAGCCATTGACACTTTTTGCGATGTTTTTCATCGCTGTGTTATGAAGTACTTTGCCAGCAACAGTAAACTTAAATGACACACTTGTCATTTAGCAGATGGAGGAAAACAGAGGGGACAACCTCATTTGAGGTGGGTATCTGGTGCTTACTGAGGACCCATCTGGTTTCCTAGGAGCATGGCCCAAATTTCCATTCTGATCCTTGCTGTAAAGAAATCAGCAGAAGACATGTATTTTACAGATAAGTGTATGAAATTTAGCAGCACGGGGGATGTCTGCAGGACAGGTTGGTTTGCTCTAGGTCCCTTTTCTCTGGGCTAAACAATCCCACCTCCCTCAGCTGCTCTTCAGCAGAACTGTGCTCCAGACCCTTCTCCAGCTCTGCTCCCTTCTCTGGACACTCTCCAGCACCTCAATGTCTTTTTTATAATGAGGAACCCAGCTGCAAGGCCTGAGGACAATCACATGGGACCAGCTCCCAACAATTCCATTCACCACAACTCTCTGGGCCCAGGCATGCATTTGGGCACTGTTTAGTGAGGCAGAATGGTGAAAAACCAGCATTTTTAGAAGGGGAACCCAGCATTTCTCCATAGTAGGTGATGAACCAGGAGACTGAAAAGTGAAAGCTGCAAGTACATGCTATGTACTTGTCCTCTTCTTCTCATGTAGACCAGCTGGGAGCTAAGACTGACTCTTATTTGTGCTTTTCTTATTTCCTTTTCAAAACTCTTGCAACATATTGACACACTAAAGCTAAAAAATATGTCCTTACCATCAAAGAAGTACTAAATATTCAAGGGCTTGATAGGGTTGCCATATTTGTGCACAGCTATAATGATGCACAAGTATAATGTCTGTGTGATAAGATAAGGATGTTATTAGTCATCTGGCAGACAAAGACTCAGGATAGCATTAGCAGAGGTATTTCAATCATTATTACAACTTGCTGGATTTGTTTCCTATTAATGATGTAAAATTATGGCTACTTTATACCAAAAATTCTCCAGGGTAAAATAAACTGATGGAAAATATGCTGATTTTTTGAACTAGCATTGTAATTTGGGAAATTATTCTGTAACCTGCATTTCAACCAACCAAACTAATTAACATGCTCACCTGTATGGAAAAAGACAACACATCAAGATCATATGTTCAGATATTTTTTTGAGCTGGGTAAGGCTGTGAAAAAGATGTTATGCCTGAAGACTCAGTCAAAGCAGGGTGACAACTTGTATTAGCTATGATTTAACAGGATTACAGGAGGAGTTTCCAGGCAGCTGCTCCACATACAAACTGCCTGGCTAGATAAAGCCTGTGCAGATTGGAAATAAAAAACTGTAAAGGCAAAACTACCTGCAGGAGGAAGGGAATAATTGGCATCTCCAGGGAAATGGCAGCTAACTTTTCTGTTCTGTATGTTATTTCAGTGCAGTGAGTCTCCTTTTCTTGCCATGCAATATAGATAATGAAAGTCTAATCATGTACCATGAAACCTGTAATTTGGGTTGTAGTTGCAATTCTAAATTCTGATTGCTCAGTTAGCCCAACTAAAATACATGAGGACACAGACAGATTCTCTGTAAATGGTTGATTTGCTTTGAAGCTATGAAAAAAATCAAAATGCTTTTGAGACTTTCAGCTACCAGACTGCAATGGGGATGGAAAAGTGGGGGGAAATTTCTTCTAAGCCTTCTGAAGAGGTTGGTGTGGGATATGACTGTAGAATTAAAAAGGCAAGAATAAAGTGACAGAGTAAAACAAACTACAAAGAAAGAATTTAAATTGAGTTTTCCCCTTTTTCACATAAGCATGTGCAAACCTCAGCTACCTCTGATGGCCATCAAGGTAATAATGTGTCCCTTCTACTAATCAGTGGGCTAGGCAAGGTGTAAAACTGGGAATTAAGGTTTCTCTATCCTTTCCTGGTGATTTGACCCTACAGAGGAGACTGACACAGGAAGATGCCTTAGCAATTGTCTCACAGGCACTGTTTTTGTTTTGTTCCAGTTCACAAATGATCAACAGCAAGAATTTCACAGTGCTTGAAACACAGAAAATTACACATATGCTTCTTAGAAGCAAAACTCTGAATCTGGTTATCTGTTGGGGATAGTCCTTTGTGCCTGGGGTTATAAAAGTGTAAGATTTCCAGCTGAAGCATCACTTGAGGAGTTTGGTGTAGAGAAGTGTATGCTCCTCTTCATAATCCTAATTAATTTCGTGAAGCTTTGGTAAGATTCAGCAATCTGCCTGTACAAATCTGGTGGCAACTTCTGTAGCATGACAAAGGCATGGAAACACAGAGTGGAGTATGGCTTTCTGCAAAATTAAAACAAATTCCTGGCTTAGGAAATGCTGTGGAAAAGGCAGTTGCTGAAAAAGTTTGAGCATGGAAACTTGAGAACTGCATGTAAATTAAGTTTCATGGATTATGTAGCAACACTGCCTCGTTTTATAAAATACTTGTGACTTAGCCTGTACTTTTGAAGTGTTGAGATTTTCCAGATCTTGTGCTGATGCTTTATCTGATTCTATGCCACTTAACTCTGTGAAGTGATTGGGAAACAAGGCATAGGATCATAAAATTATATGGGTTGGAAAAAACCTTTAAGATCAACAAGTGTACCTGTAAGATTGTAGCCTGTACTTGAGTCCATCCTTCTTTAAGGTAATATTTAATTATTTTCTTAATCATAAAGAGTAAAATAAATGGGAAGTGAATTTCAACAGACATTGAAACTGCAAATCACTTATTGGAGTTCTTTAACTTGGGACACTTGTATCTTCATGTATAAGCAGACTTTTTACATCTATTCTTTGTGGTTAATGACTACCAAAAGCCCAGGGATATCCAGGGTCAATTGCATAATGTCTGCATACACACTTGGCTTTATTTTATACTAATATAAAATCATTGTCAAATTATTTCAGATGTCTAGAATGTGAAAAAAAACAAATCCAAACATGTTCTCTTTATCTAATTCTTATTAACTTGATGTTGTTTCCTTTTTTTCTGATTTCCAGGCAGAACCTTGTCTCTGTTATTATGAACTACAGAGATCAAGTGGAATATCTGCTACAAAATGAGGTATTTGTTCTCAGTTTGTTACACCAGAAAAGCATTAACTTCTACATGAAACGTATCTAATTATTAATCTGTTTTAGATGCAATTAAGGAAGACTTTTAATTAAGACTGCTTAATCTGTCTCTAAAGGGTTGTAAATTCTCTTAATAAAACTCGGTTTGAGGTTAGGAAGAAAGTGCTAGAAATTTAAAATATCAAAGGTGACTAAGTGTCAAGGAACTTGTAAATAAAAACAGTTGTTTAGGTTGGCAATGTAATAGTTGGAATTAGTAGAGGGATAATGCAGTATATAGATATGCAAAATTTGTCCCTGATTTTGCAAACCCCCAAGCCTGATGTGTATTTAGTATTTATATGCATATTTAGTACATATATGCAAGCATGTGGTAGTTTGAAGGATTAGGTTTAGCCAGCAGAACTCCCAAGAGCTTTATTTTAAAGCACTGTGGGCTGCCAATGGAATGCTCCATGCTTGAAGGAAAAGCCTTTTAGGAAATCTTCTCTGCAGTCCAATGTTTTAAGGACAAATGTCTAAAGGACAAATTAACTCACTCCTGGGAAGAAACCACGTGCTAATTTGATCTGACTTCCAAGCTGGCATGGTAACTGATTTGATCTGACTTTCAAGTTGGCACGATAACTGATTTTCTAGTGTTTAAAACTGGAAAGAACAAAAGATTTATAAAAATCAAGGAATACTGATGTAGCATGGAGATATTCCAGTGCATCCCTTCAAGAGTTATAACTCATTATGCTAAATTATGGATTTCTTTGAAATAGATGTTACAAAAATAAAATTAATATTTTGCTTCAGAATTCTGTCACGTACATTTACGTTCAGATTTTAATCTCCCTGGATATCATTGATCCATTATTATTTCCATTTTGAATAGCCAAAAACCATAAATTTGCATACAAACTTTATACATATAGACACATATATAAAATTTCACGAAACATACAGACACATACATGAATATGTAAATATATATAAATAACATATAATATATATACACATAATATAGATATATACAAACATTTTACATTTTATGTAAATGTTTTTTGATTTTTCAAAATGCAAAACAGAAATTTAGGATCTGTTGAGCTGTGCCCAGCTGCAAAGCAAAGCTCTGGCTCTGATTCTGTGCAGGTTTTCACTGATTTTTCCTTTGTAAGCATCATCTCAAAGGGAAGTGTTTAGTGTGTAAAATGTGATGCAGGCAGAACCATTTGGAAAAGTTGGGTCCCCAAGCTCAAATGCACATGTATATTTCTTTACTGAAGTAGACCCACCAGGGTAGTTATTTACATTCACTTGAAATTTTAGGGCCTAAAGTAAGAGGATTCTAAATTCAAAAAAAGCCATAACCTCAACATTAATGAGACTTTGCAATTCACTGTGCAACTGACACTGTGCAGATATTCCTCAGACCTATAATGAAACATTCCTAAATTTGGTTTTGCTAAAGATTTTTATATTGAGTAAGCAATTTCTTGAAACCATTAACTTTTTATAAAGGGAAGGAAGTACATTTTTCAAATATTCATACCATCCAACAAATATGAGTGTGTCTAGAGATAAATTTCTCTGTAGTTTATTTTTTTAATAAAGTCTTTTCTACTCAGAGAAACTCAATAAAGTTCATATGAATTGCTTAAAAGAGCAGGATTTCAAGTTAATGATGTAAGTCATATCATGGATATTTTCATTCAGAGGCATCAGTGTATGGAGATTTTTCAGACCTAGAATCATGAAGTATGATTTGATTTAATTAGTGGCTCAAAAAATTTGTAATGTAACGAGTAATATTAATAAATATTTAGTAAACAAAGCAAAAAAAATGTGAAACTTTTTTTGGTCTTTGAATCCTGTTTTATTTATTTTCTCTGACTTCTGATTAGATTGCTTAAAGAAGGTCCAATTTTGGAGTCATAACTGTCCCTTATCCCAAGTGTGCACAGGAGTAATTCTGTCACTTTTCCAAGCTATTCCCATTCACATTACTGGGATTGTTGTTTTCCTCTCTGGTTCACCACAATCCACCTTCAGCACACTCTGGAACTGAAGGCACTTAATTTTGTATTGTAAATTAAGTGCACACGTGGCTGAGAAAGTTCTGTACACAGCTGGAAGTTCTTTAAGCATTCAGTTTTAGCCAGACACACCTTGAGATCCTCAGCTGAAAAAAATTATTAATATTTTGCACATTTTTCTACCTATTTGCAAATTTATTCTTCAATAGATATGGGGATACCAGTGCTTTTGATTTATAGGACAAGCCCACTATCATTATTAATCTAATTAGTAATAATGGTAAATAAATGGAAAATTAATTTTGAGAGCTATAATGACTCTATTAAAAAAAAATTAAAAAGATAATTAGTATGTCTGGCACAAAGAAAGGATTGGTGCTGTTAGGGTTGAAATTTAAGTTTTGAAATATAGTTCTCAGACAATATGTGCTGTCAAATAAGGAGCCAATTTTGATTGTCCTGATATCCACTTTATATAAACTTCATTTTGAAATCTGTTCAAAATTACTGTTACTGTAGAGAGGACTTTGTAAATTTTTTATACAGAGAGTAGAAGTTCTAGAATGAAATAAGATTTTTTTATCACATAAATTATTGAAACACCAAAAATATTCTTCTAAGGTTCTTCTGTAGTTAAATATGTAGAAGGGGGAAAAAATTATAAGTTGTTGACTGTAGTTCTTTTGGAATTTCAGAAGATGTAAAATTTTTGTAAGAAATGAATCTCTGTCTTCTTTGGGACAAAAATCAGTGTCATATATAAACACATGAAAAAAATAAAACTCTTTACATGATAATATCCCAGCAGAGAAATAGTGTGGAAGAAATCATCATGCACAGTCTTCAGTATCACATAATTTTATGTGCTTGTTCTTCTTCATCTGCAATATGCTCCTTAGAAGTAGCTACCATAAAAAATAAAGTGTATGGTAAAGTAGCTCCTATAAATATTAATACCTTGATGGTTTATCTATAAACAGAATAGCATATTAAACAGAAATTGATACATTCCTCTAGATACCAATTCTCTTTATGGAATTACACTTATATGTACGCACAAAAATATACAAACTGTGGGTGGGTTTGGAGTTTTGTTTGTGTTTTACTTTTCCCCATCCAGAGATGGATGTTTCTCTATTCAAGGGTTACTTTCATGTATGTCTGCTGCTTGATACTGCTCAGAAATTACCCTGCATAACTGTATTCATAGGCAAAGAACTCTTTCTTCTAATAATACATCTCTGTTTGTGAAGAAGAAAAATGTTAAATTAAAACTTATTGAA
>VZTB01009772.1:667653-690741 GCA_013397245.1 Thryothorus ludovicianus | reverse complement strand
TCAGGGTAAACCAGCATTTATAATATTTTGGAGCTATCAGTGTTGCACGTAGTAAAGCCATTCCATCAGCTTCAGCCCAAAGGAGAGTCTAAAAATCTCAAGAGATCACAGTCAGCCTTTTCCCCTTCAGAACCTGCAGTGTGAAAAGGTGTTTCTGTCCTTAATTGCTGAAAAACCCCTCGACAACTCGTGTTTAAAAGAATCTGACCACAAGATATTGGTGGATATTTCATGCAATGAATTCCTGCTTTAGTTCTGCTCAAAGAAGGTGATGTGGAATTAGTAAGCTCAATATAATTTTATATTCATTTGTAATAATGACAGGTGTTAACCTTCTTAGAACAGTCTGTGCATAGACCTGGAGCTTGAAGACAGAAAGTTCATCTTGGTACAATTTTTATTTTTCAGGCATGAAATGCATGCATTAGAGAAATGGTTTTATGGTTTCATCAACATGCTATAGTGCACTAAAAGGAACATTTATCAGTACAGAAACATGGGGAATATTTATAGGAGAGCTTCTATTTGTTCAGAGAATGCATTTTAAGCTTTAATGAAGTGATATAACCATGCAGACAGCCCATGATTTTTAACTTATTTATTTATTTTACTGAGCATAGAGCACTTGATACTTAAAGACTGTGTTTTCCTCCCTTTCAGGATGCAGATTTTTTTAATTCCCCAGAGTAGTTCATGTAGAAACATTTTTTTAATATGGCAATATTTAAATATGTAGATTTAAAATCAATAAAATTCCATAGTTTTAACTAAATATATAATTTTGCAGAAATCTAGTTGCAAAATTACTCAGTCCACAGGTGTCAGATTATGCAGCCTCCCACACAATATCTATTTTTAGGAGGAACATGGCTGTTTTCCAACTCTCACAGGAATGGGTAGGAGACAATAGTGAGGATAAATTCACAGAATCACTAATGATCACAGTGCCTGTGAATCAGGCACTCTTGGCTTTAAGTCCCTTCAGAAACATCTTTACAGTGTTTCTGCTGTCACTGTGGGACACGCAAGGACACACACGGACACTCTTATGAGAAGGCGAAAAACTATTTATTACAACACCTGACTCCATATTTACAGTATTTCCACACAGACCAGGGATTGGAGAAGGCTGACACCTCTCCCAGCCCGTTGGTCAAGACAACTGCCCATCAGTTGTTCTTCACACCAAGAGAAAGTATGGAGACAACCTTGTGTTATCAAAAGAGACTTCTGATAACAACACCTTGTGTGAGAAAGAACTAAGAACTATGAAAAACATCGTTAGAAAGTGCCTCAGAAAACTCAAAAAACGAGGACAACACTTCGACACTGCTGGAGTTCAGACAAGCCAAGTTTTTCCCTTAAAATGAGTCTTTGATACCAAATTTGTTGCAGTTTTGACCAGCATATATTTTGTGGGAGATAATTGGACTTCATCAGAAATTGTGCTATCCTTAGGAAAATACTGGCCTGTGGTGATTTCAGTGTAGGCAGATTAAACCACAATGTTTGAATTTTGCTTGAGAGGAAAGGATTTTCTACGCCCTCACTCACTGCCATGAAGTCATGCTGAGGTATTTCTGGTAAATGCTATGTGTCTACTGCTTCCTTTTTCCCCCCTTTTCTTTCCTTCAACAGAATAATGTGGACAACGTGATTGAAGCAGCTAAAGCCATCTGCAGTGTCCTCTCTTTTGTGGAAACCAGAGATATTACTGATGCAGTCAGGAAGCTCCATGCTGTGGTGAAAGCACAGGTAAAAGATGCACGTTCATGTCCTATTTTTTTCTTTAAAGCTGGGACTTGAATGGCTATCACTAATTTTTTGATTGATCAAGTCTATTTTACTGTCTTGCTACATGTTTTCCCTTTGACAAATGGTGGGTAGAGGCACTGTACAAAAAAGAATGTTGACCATGTGTGATGTGACAGAGGAACAGAAAACTTGACCTGTGTTTAACTGGAATTGATATTCTCCTCCAGTTCTTTCTTGTTCCTGCTCAATGTACAGATCTCTTTGCCACATCACCTATTTACCAAATATGTGATTTCAGAGTATTAGATTTTCAAATATTTAGTGCAGGTTGTCAATAATTTTGAAAAATCTTTCAAAAATATCCTTTAATTAATGACATTTTCAGATTGAAACGTGCCTGCTATTTATGTGTACCAGCATCATACAGTCTTTATTTTAGCTGAAATACTCTTAAAACATTGAAATGGGTTTTCCAGGAGTTTCTGTATAATTGTGAACTGGGGCTTTGGAGAGCAGTATCCTTTCTCAGTTTGGTCAGAGCTGCTCTGGTATGACCTTAAACAAGTCACCATGGCCTGATTTATAGAAGTTCTGAGCACACAAAAGCTCTTTTGAAGTCAGCATCATGGAGATACAGGTGCTCAGCAAATCTGAGAATCAAGCCATTAATCACTTGGATTTACTCTGGTGTAACTGTGAGTCATGATAATTTTTTCACACCCTAAAGAAATTCTCTCTTCACACTTAAAAACAAAATAAAGTTGCTGAGGAATTTTCTTCTATCCTTGCGTGGTCTCTTGTCATTCTTTCTCACAGCAAATACTATTTAGAAAAGCCAGACTGGATGTGATACTTGCATTCACACCATAACCTGCCTGCATGACTTTTATCCTTGCTCTTTTTTGTTGGTTTTGGGTTGATTTTTCCCATGGCTTGTGATATGTGGCTGCTCTAGGGTTTTTGGTTTGTTGCTTACACCTGAGCAGCTGAGTCACTTAAATGGCTTCTCTTGCTTTCCTTCTAGTTCATGCTTCACTGCAAATCTTGCTTCTGTATTATCCTAAATCTTTTAATGTCTGCTTTGGCATCAATGATTAGAAGTCACTGTTGGGGGTAAATTCCTGCATAAATGAATCTGTGTTGGCACACATTTTATCTGGCATGATGTGGAATCAAATGGAAATAAGAATATCCATTTAAGAAAAACTCTTCTTGGATATTAGAGGGCAAATACTGTAGAGAAAGAGATAAAGGAAGTAACAAGGGATTCATGTGATTTTCTTTTCAGTTAAACTCCAGACTGTCTTAAGAAGTGTCAGGATGATCAATGTGTTGTCCTTGAGACAAGTATTTTGTCAATCCAGAATAGACAAAGAGCTGAGTTCAGTTAAAAGATAGAGAGGAAAGTAACAGAACTTGGTTTTAGAAAGGAAATAGAGCAGAAGAAATGTATTGTGATTAATTCGTTAAAAATATTTTTTTTTTGAGGTAAGAAAAATTTTTGAGGAAACTTTTTCTTTCAGTGTTCAGGTCAGCCCTGTGAACCCAATCTGTAAACTACCTCTTATGACTGGCTTATATATCCCTTGGTCCATTTGCAGCCCCATCCTCTCTGAATTTGAGAAGAGAAATAAGTGCAGTGGTCAGAGAAGACAACTCAGTTCCTATTAGTGTGGCTCATCCTAAATGAGAAAACCCCACACGCCATGCACACTTACATAATGGGATAAAACCCAAAGAGTACAGGCCATATTTTCCAATTCTTGGGTTTTTTGTGACTGTTCACATTTGCTTCTGCTTGTCTTCAGAGTCATTGTCATGCAAATATTGATTTTATTTTCCAGATAATGTGTCAAATAATTAAATTATGAACTGATCTATCTTGTTGTAGAAAGAAAGAAATAAAAAACCTCTGCTCCAAATGTTCCCTGTTTGCTATTGCTCATTCTCCAGCATGTCAAAATTTCCAGCTCCACTGCACAGACTAACAGGTTCTCCTAAAATAATTTCCGTGTTCTTCCTCACATGGAGGGAGTAATGCACTTCCCTTTTTCTGTTTTACTGTTTATATTATAAGCCTTTGAGGGCAAGGAACACCTCTCCTTATCTGTGTGAACAGTCTCCAGTAGAGCAGAGTGCTGGTGCTGGCTGTGATCTCCAGGGGCCACAGCTGATAAGTGGTGATGATAATGATAATGTTTGCTTGTCTGTAATGAGCAAAATGATACTGTTCCTGAACAGCCTCTTCTGAATGTTAAAAAGATTGTATCCTGATTTAACAGTCTTAAATATTTTTCTGTCCTAATAGTCAATAAGAAGCTGCTTCACATATGTCATGAAAACTACTGACCAGATTGGCACTCGTGCTTTAAAGGTTTTAAGTTATTGAGGTTTTGTTCTCTTAACTCTGCCTTTCAGGCTTGGTTAGCTGAGCTGGTTGTGTGTCCCTTGGAGCATTCCAGTAAAAGCTGCCTGTGACCTTGACTGACACCCCTGTCCCTCTGACTCCCTCTGTGCTGAAGCAGACCTGACTAACAACTGACTTCAAACAAGTGGAGGGGAAAAAAAAAAAGTTCCCAACTATTCCTGCACCAGCAAATGCTGCTGCTGGCTCTTTCCTCCTTTGAGAAATAACTGCTAGGACAGTCAATAGACCTCAGCAATCCAGAAAAGATTTGGCTTTGATTCCATAAAGCCTTCATCTTTCTGGGCAGCTGAACTATAAATGTCATAAAAGCATTAAAATACATTCCTGCATGTTTTGTAACTTGGTCACTGCCCCATTTTGTGAAAATAGTCATTAAACATTATATGAAACTACTTCACATGTAGAATTATATATAAATGTAACAAATCAGATTGCATCTCTATTTTTCAATATTTAAGCTAGGACAACTGATCAGCTTTCCTGTCTGTAGCAACATGTATAGTCAAAATTAGTGCTCAGCAGCCAGTTATTCAAAGGAGTACCAACTCCCTCAAACCTCTTTTGGATTTTAACTCATATTGAATGGTAGGCTCATTTTTTATGTGAATTTTGGGTACTGAAAAAATTATTATATGCTGCAATATTACTGTATTTTACCATATTGCTGGAATTGTTTCTATTTATGTTCATCAACATAGTACCAAAATATTTTGTTAGGAAGACAAGAGTTTTTCCAGACAAGCAGGCAAACTGCCCCACAAATTGACATTTCTGAGGCTACCTGTTACATCTCAAGTGCTGCAGCATTGCACATTGGCTAAGGAAGAAGTGCCACAGAAGCATTCTAACTGCTTTTTAACATGTTTTCCTGATACTTTAGTGTGATATATGGTGTGGTTTTGTGTGGAATTTTTTTTCAACACATCCATTTGGCACAAGTGCACATAAAGCCTCAGGGAAATCACTGCTTACTGCCTCCAATGTAAATTACATAGGTTGCCCATATATGTTTATTTATAGTTATCTGTACATGTGTGCTCGTCTACTTGGAAAAAGAAAAATTAATGTGCTTCTATTTAATTCTGGTTAAAAAAAAAACAAACCAAACCAAAGAAACTTAGTTTCAATCTTCTGTCTTTAATTAAATTGTACTTATTACCTCCTTACTGCCTCCTCACTGCCAGTACTGTGCATTCCTGTACTGTGGTTAAAAGATTATGAAAGCAATTGGCATCAGTGCTGGTTTCTTCTTAACTGATTGCATCTCTTTGTAAATGTGATTATTTCAGTCTCTAACCAACCTAACCCTGGGATTTTAAAATCCATTCAGGGGAGGCTCTGGGCCTGATGCACAATTAATGTTTCTCATCTCTCCTTTTTTTTTTCTTTTCACTCCTTTCTTACAGCAGCTCAGAAAAAGTCCTAGGAGATCAAATCCTGCCAGAACAGGCACTAATCCACCATATATTAAGCATGCTGTACTATGTTGAAATTATAAGTACTGTGCCAAAAGGTTGTTTACTTTCCAAAATTTGAGGGAATCGAACAAAGGTCTCTGTTCCCATTTGTCTCACTGCATTATGAAGATTGTGAAAACATAATTCTCAGCCTGGATGCTGCTTTTCTCCCCTCAAGTGAGCATTTGACTTCTGTTCATCTTCACCAGACAAATGCTGGCAGCTCCAAGCTGGGTGCCAGAGGGAGAATGCACATCCAGCATTGTAAATCTTCTGCCACCTCTGCATGCATTGTAATTTTTAAGAAGCATCATGCTGAATACATATGTACTAACAGGAAGGAAGCATTCTCAGCCCACTGCAAAGGGATTAGTGACTTTAAAGGGCAGAAAACCTTACAGGGATGTGGGTTCACACAGTGCAAGCCACAGGCAACGCTGAAATGCAGAAAGAACTTTCCAGTCTCTCTGGTCAAAGTTTGCTACTTATTTTTGTGTAGCTTTGTAGATGCAAGTCTGATCATAGACACATATTATCATAGAGTATGCTGAGTTGAAAGGGATCCATGAGGGTCATCAAAGTCCAACTTCTAACCCTGCACAGGACACCCCAAGAATCACACCGAGTGCCTTATAGTGTCATCCAGATGCTTCCAGAACTCTGTCAGGCTTAGGGCTGTGGCCATTTCCCTGCAGAGCCTGTTCAGTGCCCAGCCACCCTCTGAATGGAAAAGCTTTTCCTGATTTCTACTTAACCTCCCCTGACACAGCTTCTTGTCATTCCCCTGGGTCCTGTCACTGATGACCAGAGAGAAGACATCAGTGCCTGTCACTTCCCCTCATGAGAAAGCTGGAGAGCACTTTGAGGTCTCCCCTCACTTAACATTTCCCTTTGTTGCCCTCTGCTCAGCTGCCTGCCCCAAGGCCTTTGATGAGCACAGTTATTTTCACTGATCTGGCACAGGAATAGGTGAAATCGAGGGCACTTGAGGGGAGACTTGCTGCTTCTCATCTTTGAAAGGATGCCAAAACTCTGCCCTTGTGGGCTTCACGTCTGATTGTGTAAGGCTTGCAAAGGGATGGAGAGGGGATTCTTACCTCTGTTGTACCACTCTGGGTGCTGAGAACGTGTGTGCACATTTGACAAGTGCTTCTTTGTGCCTTGACATGCCCAAATGCTGTCAGAAATCAGAAATTAAGTGGCTTGTCTGAGGTGATAGAGGAAGCAGGTCTTGGTGCTCTGAATCCCAGCCATGCCTGGTGTCTTCATAACATTAAGATCAATCCAAATCCTTCTCCCTTTTCACTGTATTTTCCATGAGTGCTGCTCCTACAATGATTATAACTTCTACCTGGTCTTTTCTGAAGTGACTAATTACTTTTTTCCTCTGGTTTTGTTTTTATAGAATTCTCTTCAAAGTGTGGAAACACCAGGCAAAGGTAGAGTGCTATTTTTAAAGTATTTTAATTCAAGATGTGTCATCAGAAAAGACATGTTTTGCTGTTTGTTTTATTAATCTGTTTGATTGGACATACTGAAGATGTTTACATGTTAATGTGTATTGCAATGTAATTATGATAAGTTACAATTGAAGTGATCTAAAAGTGTAAATAGAACCTGTCACTTCGAAAATAATTTGAAGACTCAAATATGGAGAATGAATAGTAGAGTGAAAGAACTGAGTACAGGTGGTGGTGGCCATGGTAGTTTTTAATCATAGCTTTCAGTGTGGAGAAAAGGGAAAATAATGAACTTAATGGTAACCTGAAAATTTATTTTTCTATAAGACTTTTCCACCTGACTCCAATAACTTTTATTCCTCCCTCTGTGAGTTCTAGTTCTTTGTGATCTTTTGCTGTATAAATAGTGTCTCATCTAATGATAGACTGCCCTAAGCGGAGCACATTAATTAACAGTAATGGACAAAATTATAGACCCTGCCTTTTTGAATTCTCCCTGGCTCAGATGTGCTGGCACTGTTGGCACCTCTCAGACCAAGGGATGAGCAGGAGCCTGCTCTGTCATGGCTTGGATTCCAGGAGGGAACAGCCACACTGGAGCTCCTGCCACATCAGGTGCTGCTCTATCCCCGTGGCTGCCCAAATTCAGCTGGGGATGCTGCATGGACACCCCCCAGGACCCTCCAGCCCAGCACTGGGGGGGCTGTGGAAGGGTTATGTCTCTCTCCATTTTGTTTGAGGGGAAAAAATGGCCTCTGAGATGCTCCTTTCCTCTCTTTTCTCTGTTTTTCTTGATTGCTGTGTGCCCAGAGAGGCAAAATAGGTAAATTGACTGCCATGATTGCAGCAGTCTTTCAAACACACAGTTGCTTCAAATGCATGTTTCCAAATGCCAGGCTTGTTTCAGCATTATTTAACTTCATGAACAGCAGAGAAAGGAAACAACAATTCAGTTTGTAGGCTACTGTGAAAATCTAGGGAGCTGGAGGGCCAGGAGAGTGGGGAGAGAACATGCAGGTGCAGAAGGGAGGAGAAGGTGAATTCCATGTGTAAGACTCTTCTTTCTTGGATATATTCCTTTTTCCCATGCATTTTTTAAACACTCTTAATTGCAGCTAATTGCTGATATCAAAAACAATAGTTACTAATAAACATCTACCTTAGAGACGTCTTTCTCCACACACTGTTTAGAAAATTTAAAATACTCCTCTGATTACAGGTATTTCCAAATTTGAACTTCATTGACTCACCAGCTCTCTCAAGGAAAATCTCATTTATTGAGTAACAGTGAAAGAATCCGTGTTTGCTCCCTACTTCTCTGTATCTATTTATTTATGCCAGGAAATCTTCAATTGTGAAGATTTCTCTGTTTGTTTTTGGCACACCCTAATTTCATAACAATTGCAGAATCCTTTTGGTAGGGTAATATTAGAAACTGCAATTTACTGATCACAAGTCAGAACCTGCCAGGCCATTAGTCACTCTGTGAAAAGCCTGCATTCAGATTTGCCCAAGATAACCCAATTTCCAGTTTTCCTTTTGCTTGCAGTGGTATACATTTAGTGTATGTTTTAACATCCTACATGCCTTACATCTGCACCTAATAAATAAGCTAAATAGACAAAAAGTCAACAAAATTTTTAAAGTTAGGCTAATGAGCTAGCATGTCACAGCTGGTGTTAAAACATGTCTGAGAAAAACCAAGTGTGAGTGCAATGACCAAAACTGAACTGCAGGAACTTAGATCTGTCCTCTCAGAAGTGAGGAAAGCCATTCCACATCTTCTCTTTTGGGCATCTCAGGTTTTCCTCAGTCCCTGTGGTCTCAGTGTTCACCTTCATGATAATGCCATGGGGCCTGCCATCCACTGGTCTAGGGACACAAACCTTGAGAGGAATCCAGATGATATCTTCAACTGCTGAAGCTAGAAGTAAAATCCAAATAAGTGGTGAGTTGTAAGCTCCTGCCAAATTCACCTTTGTGTTCTCTTCCACTCATTTGCCTCCCACCTTTTTTTTTTTTTTTACTTCATTGTGCTTAGCTGTCTTGGATTGTAGGTGTGCAAAAATCTGCAATTTTGGGTCTGTGACTCAAAATTTAAGGAAAATCATAGCCTTAGCTCAGTGCTGTTAAATCTTTCCAGATCTCTGGGAAGCTAAAATCTATGTGCTTTTCTTCCTCAACAGCACATTTGCAGCTGAAGTCAGAATTGACAGCTGAGGAATTGACAGACTGGATTTCCCATTTGTACTGTTCCTTTCTGTCTCATATTTATCCATGTTTGCCTTAAAGAAAACAGGATCAAATTTTAACAGCAAGAGCAGCAATCGGTTACCCCAACTAATAATTTCTGTTTCCTTTCCCCTTTCTTCCCCAAGAGATGATTATTACCTTGAGTATCATAAAAGAGTTTTGTTTTTCTCCATTATAGCTTCTCTCTACCACAAAAGGGAAAAAGATAAAGGATAATATTAAAATTAAAGCCTCACTTTAAAAATTGTTTAGAAACAGCTTTAACCTTGCTCCTTAATAACAGATATTCAGAGGTTTATTGTTAGTCATTCACCATGGACTAAGAAAGTCAAAGACTGTATTCAAAAAACTTAGCCTTTATTTAGTGTCCAATAACTGCCTCTATTAACAGTGTTATCTCTGTAGAACAATTTATGTCACTGCTGTGAATAAAGCAATACTTATCCACATTATGCCTGAGATCATGTTCATTTTCATCTCTATGAAGTCCTTAGAAGATTTTATTCAAGTTTTAGTGCTCAAAATGTTTTCTTTCTTTCTTGTTAAATGGGAGGAACTGTAGGCATTTCGCCTCCCACCTTCCTTTCTGCAGCATCAAGCGTTCACAGAAAAGATTACTCATGTTAATAGAGATTTAACATTGGAGCAATGTTAAATTTGTGGCAATCCAGAGTATGAAAAGGCTGCAGGCTGCTCTGTGTGTGGGTCTCAAAAGCTGATGAATGAATGTTTATTCCATGTCTACAGCCTCGCTGCTTCGGGCAGGGATTTCACCAGATCAGACATAATAAGCAGCTTTCAGAATTTGATCAGTAGTTCTCTGGGACTCATCCAGGAGGTCTGGGATGCACCAGGAGCTGATGATATTGAATCAGCAATCTTTTCCAACTGAATTGCTGCAGTCATTATCTTTTAGAGTGAATGCAGAAATGTAATGCTTACAATACATGTCATGTACTCATCATTACATTTAAGGCTGTAAAGCTTCTCTACATGTACTTGGGATTTGATACTTACTTCTATTCCTGTTAATAAAAATATTCACAACAGAAAGGCTTTTAAAAAAAAAGAAAGAAAAAGGGAGGAAAGGGGAAATACAAATTTATTTTTTTTTTTTGTTAAAGTTTCCTTTGGAGCTGAAAAATTCTTTTTCTTCCTTTCTTAGCATAAACCCATTACATTTTTGTTTTGGGAAAAATTGGTTTTGTTTCACAATATGGAAAAATCTTATGGGATTTTTATTGATTTAATTTCATTTTTCTACGTGTCTCCTGCATTGTTTCCAAACCAGAGCACAGTTCCTCACCTCCAAGTTGTTGTTTGGTTGTATCCTGATATATTGTCCCTATAGCCAGAGGCCTTTTAATCAAGAACAATTTTTAAATAACGACAAACCCCCAGTTCTAAACAAAAAGTAGACAGGAGTTATCAAGGCATTATAAATCATAAAGGAGCAGAGAGATTTTTGATACCAGGACAGCACAAGATTTTTAAGTTGCTTTCAAGGGACAATCCATGGGATTCTTCACCTAGTAGGAAGAAACAATCCAGTAGATATTGGTGGATGGAAACTGCATCTGAGCAGTGCATGCATTACAGCCTTTTCATATTTTCCCTCTTTCTTATTACAGTAGTGGTGTAGTGAATGCTGCTTAGCATTTTACTTAAAGATCAAGTGGATTTTTTTCTGTAGTTTTGATTTGGGGTTTTTTGTATGTGTGTGTGTCCTAAACAGTATTCAGCACCTTGCTCCTTCTTTTTTCTCTCTGAAAATAAGTTGGAAAGATAAAAATCAAGCTCTATTTCTCAAAATTATTTTTAATCTGTCAAAAGGGTCATAAGCCTTCATTCCAAATTCTGTTCAATCAGATTTTTGTCATGTTTTACCTGGAGAAAATGTGTACAGGTCAGAGAAAGAGCTTAACATGTATTGAACTGACATCATCTGCTGGTGCAGTAACAGCAAAGTCCCTGCTCTGGAAGATCTGTCTGTAAAATAATATGTGAATTCTAATACTGGACTGAGAAAAAAAAGTAAAGGGGTTTCTGTAAGGAATAACCTACTATATTCCTTACTAATTCTTAAAGTGTCTTCATTAACACTTGCAGTATTGTGAGGATTGTTCTGTTTCTCACTACGTGTAGAATTTATTCCTTCAGCCTTACGGCACAAGGAGCAGGAATCTGTCAGAAATAAGCATATCTGGCAGCTGTGGTTAAAGTTCACTTCCCTTGCTCTCATCTCATTTCTGCAAGTCAGATTCCTCCTCACCTTCAGCGAGAAGGTGATGGCAGATAATTTCACACCAGAAATAAATCACGAGGTTTGAGTTGCGAGATTATTAATCTTGGTCACAGTTCAATTTGCAATGTGGTCCATTCATCCTCTCTTACATGCTGGGTATGCCTGGGACACTTTTCTAGAAAATAGGTTTTGATGTAGCTGAAACTACGAATCTGCTGTAGGAAGTCCATGGCCTGTGCTTTGTAAATCAGTGAAGCACCAGTCCTTTCTCACCTGAGATTTATTCAAAAGCATAAAAAGCAGTAAAAGCTCTCTGGCTTTGTGAATGGGCGATCTAATTTCAGCCAACCATATCCTATTCAGCAGCTCATTAAAATACAGTAAGAAAATGCTGACCAAGTGTTGTGAGTAATGGATGTTTACAGACTACCCAAGATGTTTTCCTCTAATTCAGTTAATTGCTACTGGTCCTAATGACTGAAGAATGGGGGTTGGAAAAGGATTGATTCTGGCACAGAAACCATACACTGCTTTATAGCTGAGAGCTAGCAAGAGTAAGAAAATTAATGTTGGAAAAATTCTGAACCTGCAGACCAGATCATACTTGGACATTTGCTTAAACCTGAGGAACTCTGTTCCTGAAAGCATCTTCATTCTGTATGTGCTAGTAATTAGATAATGATGCTGAAGGTCATTTGTCTCCCCTAGCTGGCCATTGAACCAATTGTCACCCAATTGTTCCATTTCTGCCTTCACCCCTCACATACCATTATAGCAAGCTGGGGGGCTTTGTTTGGTTTTGTCTGCTTGTCTGGTTTTTGCATATCTGATGTCAGTTTTGTGAATCAGGTAAACCGTGAAAATCATTTTTCTGCAAACATGGTCAATGGACAGGGCAGTTTGGATGTAGCGACAGGCATCTTGCATCTTTTTCACTTCCTTGTCTGGCACATATAAATTTTCTGTTATGGAAAATACTCCATTGTGTATTTTCTCCTGACTTTATTATCTTTGCTTATGGAGTATTCCCTTCTATCTGTGGCTTAGCTGAGATAGAATAGATTTCTTCTTGTTCTGGAGACAAAATCTGAAACATTGCTTTACCACCTATAAGATAGATTGTGTTAAAACTGTACATTTTCACAGATTCTGAACTACTTTTTACCCTCTTTTGGAGAAAATGCTGAGAAGGTTCTATTCAGAAATCATTAGGCCAATTTTCATAAATAAGGTGTTTGCTATTACACTGCATTTACCTGTCAACCACTTTGAACTGATGGAAACAAGGAATCTCCCAAGGAGCCCTTAAGCTGGCCCCTAATGAAAGTAGTGTGGTACTTTTCAGATAAAGTCCTGGTTCAAATAAAAGTCAGTTATGTCCTCTTCTGGACCTCTTAAGGTTATTTGTGCATCACTATGGGTAAATTCTTGGAATGTCAAATAATTCAGTGCAAATTAAACATTTAGTTTGCAGCTACTAAATCATTACTTATCCAGGAGGAGTGGGAGTAAGAATTAAATGGTGTTCTAGGGAAAAAAAATCACTAGAGTCAAAGATTTTTTCAAAACTATTGTGGTGAAGGATGAGGAATGGTGAAAATAATAAAGAAGATAAATAAAAAAGGCAATTAAAACCAATTAGTAGACAGAGACAGTGAAAGGACCAAGTTTTTTAACCTGTTGATCTCTAAAATAAATCAGTTTTTGTATGTGGAAGATGATTACAAGATTACGAGGTGCAGTACTCTAGCCAGCCCTTCATAGATGCAATCATTTCCTGCCAGCATTTTCAGAAGCAAACCTCAGTATACATCAAATGATTTCAATTTTATGTGTATTTCTATTATTACATAATTAAAAATTATCTATTATAAAAGGAAGATAAACAATTTCTTTGTACTGTTTGCAATGCATTTTGTGACTCAATAGTTCTGAGTAGTTACTGATTTAAAGTCAAAAGGTAACAAAGCAGGAGAATAAAATTCCCGACTGAGGATGGTGTTTTCTGTCAGGAAACTGAGATAGCTAAGTCCAGGGAATGGTGGTATCTGTATCTGATGTTGGGCAGGACTGCTGCACCTATCCCAAGTGTGAAAAGCTAATAGGAGCCTCAGACTTCCTAATCCTGGGTTGTTTCTTCTTTTTCTTTTCTTTTTTTCTTTCAATATACTCTGTGAGATGATAGATGGCTGCTGACTTCAGTGGCCAGACAAGCCCAGGGGAAGTGTCAAGAAGTGTACCAAGTGGTGAGAGTGTGTTCTTGATCATGGAGAAAAATCTGACTTAGAAAGGTGAAGAAAGGAGAATTTGGGGTTCTCCCCTTGGAAGACAAAGCAGGCTGATCTTGCAATAACACGATATACTCTGACACTTTCTCTCTCAGCCTAGCCCTGGCTTGAGAAATGAGTGCTCTTTTCAGCTCTCTTCACTTGATGGAGGCTGCCAGGACTGGGGATTTGAATTTACACTGGCAATCAGGCAACCCCAAGCTGCTCCAAAAACAGAGAGGGAAGATGGATAAAAGCCAGTAATTGCAAGGGGAAGAAAAAAAAAAAGTACTGCAGAGCTGAAGCCGGAGGGAATGACATTAATAAAGATGTGGAATAAGTTAGGGCCCAGCCTGCATTCCATATTTATTTGTGTAGATAAGTATTTCAGTGTCCATTTTTGTGTGATATTATCTCCAACCCATGACCACCTGAATGCTGACTTTTTCTGACTGTGGCTACTGTTTTATATGTTTTATTAATTGTTTGCCTACAGTTGCAACAGTTTTATAGTCTTACAACTTAACCAGTGCCTTTTCTCCCTTCTACTGCTGCCTTGACAGCTCCCTTGAAGTAAGTAGCTACTTAGCTGCTGAAATGACAGAATACCTACTTAATAAAAATCCTTCTGGCACAAAAATTCAAAGACTGAAATGGCATATCTGAGGTACACAGTAGCTTGCTGTAGTTGAAAATGCTTACTTTGAAAATGTCTTAATTTGAAACTGCCTTAATTTGAAAGCAATGTAATGGAAGCCTTTTAATGATACACCAGAAATGAGCTAAGGCTGGTTTCAGAAGCACAGATGGCTAATTGGCTTCAGTTGTAGGTTATGTCATTTTAATTAAATTTTATTAGGAAGCATTTCAAAGCCATAACTGATGGTTTAGGATAAATATAGCTCTTCATAAATGACCTATTGCTAACCTTTATTTATTCCTCTATCTCCTCTCAGAGTTAATAGAGGCTGCTGTGACTGAGCTCTCCATGGCCCTCTCTCGTCTCATCCATGTGTACAGCAGCAGCTTTGATGTGAATTTCCAGCTTGCCAGCACACCTAAGAGCCCTTTATGTGTGGACATCAGCCGAAACTCCCAGCTGAGCTTCACTGTTTGTGCTGCCCACAACATCCCAGAAGCCTGGGTGACCAGGTAGGAGGAGCTCCAGCAGGGGTTCATGAGAAGATGTGCTGTCTCTTTGACAACAGTCATTTTTCACAGATATCAGCTCACCTCTCCTGCTTCGGTGGTGGTACTAAACTGATTTTAGAGCTTTTGCTGGAACCCAGTCTCACAGAGGCTTTCTCAGCAATTCTTGCTCTTGTTTGGTCCCAGCTGTGTCATGAGCACCTGTACTGGTGATGCCCTTCATAGATGTGGTTAAAGTTTAGAGATCCAAGTATGCCTACTATCAGCATAACACAGGAAAACAAAATGAGACAACTTTAACAGAAAAAAAAGAGAAAACTTAATAAAAAACTAATAGAAATATTCCCTTCTGCATTGCTCAAATTTGGTAAAACAAGTTGTCTCAAGTAGCTGCTTTTCCTAGTCTGAGCAAACCTGGTGCTCTTCTCTTACCACTCCAGAGTGATCAAAGGGGCATAGGTGAACACAGTCTGGTAGCATTGTTTTTATGAGTCAAAAAAATTTCTCAAAGTTTTTGCTAATTTTCCCATTGCTCTCTCTTTACCTTCAGTCCCAAATGACTGTGGGATCATTTGCATTAAACTGAGCAAGAGACTGTGCTATACAGCATTGCCTTTAATTAGCTATTTAATAAAAATCTGAGAGACTTTTCATTACTAAGTTAATAAATACAGAACTATAATCACTATCCTGATTTCACATGGTTATACCATTCCCACTGCATTTTATGTTTTACCAGAAAAATGTGATATCACACATAGCCTAAAGGCCACTGATGACTTTAATGCTATGTTCAAACATATATAAATGAGAATCTTTCTTCCCCTGATCTCCCTTTCCAGACTTTCCAACATTCATAAAGAGTATGGAGTTTTTGACACAGATTGCTGCTCTAACACTTGGTTTCCTCAAGTTCTTTCATTGACATTGTTCACATGCATGTTCCCACTCTTATTTTTCTACACTGCATGAATTTGTGCTGGCAGTCTCATGGATCTCATGTTCCCTTTCCAAAGGTCATGTTATGATCTTGCAGCTGTTTTAACGTGTATTTCAACATGTCTATATTCCTGCATATGTATAATGTATAAAATGTATTCTATAAGTATACACATTATGCTATATATTATATTATATATCACTACTTTTGTTTAAGCAGCAGAATTTTATCATTTGGTTGTATTAAAACCTTTTATTTCCTGAACAATTCTCCAACTCTTTGTAAAGTTCAGTCTCTTGGGGAAGTATTTCCTAGTCCTACAAGGTAATTTTTCCTTCTCTGAACTGACACCTCATAGGTACTGCAGACTACAGATAATTTTCTTTCAATCTGAAAAAAAAAAAGGAGAGAAAAAAGTTAAAAAAGAAATCTGCTACAATAATTATAAAATATATTATAATGTTCTGGAAGAGATAAATCACCATTCTTATAAATATGCCAAATTCAGGCACCTTCAATCTATGACTGCCTCAGATTTCCTGTTCACATTTGACTGTTTTCCCATGTTCATCATTCTTGTCCAGAATGAGGTCTAAAGCTGAGCCTGACAGGAAGATCTGGAAGTTGCAAACTAATTAGGACCATTAGTTATTTATAACCTGACTAATATTTTAAAAGATTTCAGTAAGAGGAATGTGAAACAAGAGATATTCCCAGACCTAAATTTCACTCTGAAGCTGCTCAGTTCACTTTCTGAAGGCCAACACAGAAAAATGCTGTATAAAATGTATATATTCCCTTGAGTACTAATCTGTATTTTACAAATTGGGAAAAGAAGGTATAAATAGAATCACAGAATATCCTGGGTTGGAAGGAACCTTAAAGATCATCTCATTCCAAGCCCCTTCCCAGCAGGGACACCTCCCACTATCCCAGGCTGCTCAGAGCCCCAGCCAGCCTGGCCTTGGGCACTGCCACAGCTGCTCTGGGCACCCTGTGCCAGGGCCTCCCCACCCTCACAGGGAAGAATTTCTTCCTAATATCCAAATAAATCTAACTTACATCACTTTAAAGCCTTCCCTTGTCCTACCACTGAACTCCCTTGGAAAATATCCCTCCCCAGCCCCCTTTAGCTGCTGGAAGGAGCTCTAAGGTCTCCCTGGAGCCTTTTCTTCTCCAGGCTGAAGAGCAGAGGTGCCCCAGCCCCCTGAGCCTCTTTGTGTCCCCCCTGGACCTGCTCTGACAGTTCCATGTGTCGGGGCCCCAGAGCTGGGTGCCATTCTCCAGGTGGGAGATTTCTTGGTGACTCTATGATGAGCAAATACCAACACTTCAGTTATGTCCAAATCTTCATTCACTGCAATAATGAAAAAAAATTAATGTCAAAAGCATGGCATAGAACCCAGGTGTCTTTAAGACTTCTCTTTAATTCTGAACTTTAGGTAGAAAAACCCAAAAAAACTTAAAAACTCCTCCATGCACACAATAATATTATATGAATTATTATAATTCCTTTTCTCATGTAAAGATGAATTTTCATAAGTTCCTGAGTGGTTAACTCCAAATAGACTGTGCTGGACTAAGTATATTACAATTCTTTTTTTTTTTCCTCCTTTGTAGCTACAAAGTTTTCTCTTTTTCCTGTTTACTAACTTATGCTGGGAAGACAATATGTCAAGTGAAGATTTGCAAAAATACTCCAGTTAGAAGATCCTTCTTTTTCCTGGCTGACTGGAATGAGAAGTAAGTTTTGGTCTGTGTTTGATACATGTTTGTCTGACAGATATTACATATCCAATATTCATTAAAAAAAAAAACAAACAACCCCCCCCAAAAAAAAAACCAACAAAACTAAACTAAACTAAAAAAATTAAAAAAAAATGCACAAATCTTTTTTATGAATGTTCCTCTTCTGAGCCAATTAAACTGCACAGAATTCACAAAAACTTAGAGAGATTGGAATGAGAAAGAAATGGGAGAACTAGAGGAAGGGAAATAGGGCTAAGGTAAGTCTGGTCTGACAATAAACTAATCCAAGCTGGTCTGTGAAGAGCTTTTGTTCACTGGAGGAATCCAGGAGGACTGGAACTGAAAGCAGATGCCACCAAAGGCTGCATTTCTGCTCCTTTGAGGAATTCTACCTTTTGGATTTACCTTTAGTACATCTGCAATCCAGCTTGAGATTATAACACTTCTGTATGGTTCTTTTCTACCATAATATTTCTTCAAGGTTTTTGTGTTTTGTTTTGTTTTGTTTTTACCAACACAAGGTTGTTGGGGTTGTTAGGTTGGGGTTTTATTTGTTTTTTACACTTGTTTCTTTTTTGGGGGGCTATTTTATTCAATTGATTATTGTTTTGTTTTTTATTTTTTTTAATAAGAAGGATCTGCAGTTTTACAGTGAGGACTTTAATTTGAGACTGGAATTTTAGGGTAGAGGCTGCCTGTTACCTGTCTGTCTCACACTCAAACAACATTCATTTAAGGCAATGGCATGAAAAAAAGCAAAACGTATATTTGCAATAGACAAGAGAGAAATAAGGGGTTTTTTTATGATTTGGTGGTGATATGGAATTCTTTCAGCTTCTTGAGGATGACATATTTATATTTATAATCTTTGAAATTTTTGATGTCTTGCATCACTGCTTACTGTATTCTAAATCTGGAAGCAGCTTGATTCCATTAGAATTGAGCAAAGCCCATGAGTCTGAAAACGTTTAGTTTTGAGTTGTTTTTTTTAATTACAATTGAATATATAGTGTAATTTATAACTTCTGTTTGCCTTTTTCTGAGACACACAACAGTTTCAAACTGGTCAAATGGAAGAACAGCTTTCCATGTCAAATGCATTTATCTTAGTGAAGGGATGTAGGAAGATTGGTATGTCTGCCCTGTGACTGAGAAACAAAATGGGTGCAGTTCTGCCAAGTATCCAAATAAGTTATTTCAGGGCTTAACATCTGCTTTGGTGCCTCAGTTTTGTCCACAGCATTTAAATACATAACCCACGGTCTTTTTATGATTGACAAGTAGATGCTGTCCCTGTGTTTAAAAAATCAAATAATTCCATTTTCTCTGTAGGAATTTTCACCTTGTCCAAGTCTCAGTCAAGCAGTTTCTTGTGGTACATCTAGGCAGGTAACTCTGAAGAGTATGAGGAGGAATATATTTCTTATGAGCAGTTTTGCCTTCTAAAATGTGGCTACTGCCTTTCTGGAATGCATCATACTAAACTTTTCCTAAAACAAAACAGAGAATAGAAATAAATTTTTGGCATAACTGAAGCAGAAACTCTGCTCTTCCATTTCATGAAAATGTGAAGCAGTCAGACTGAAGCTTCAGGCTTTCCATTGAAATGTCTCCCTTGCAAAATGTGCACAATTTCATCCAAAAGGTTATTGGAAAAAGAAAAAATTAAATATGCAGACCAAATCCTTTCATAGGTCATAGATGCTTGTAAGAGGCTCTTAATGTCAGATCTAGAAGTGTGTGAAGCATAATAGCATCAGTTTATAAGAGCATCTTTTTACTTTTTATTGTTGCTTGATTAAAAAAAAAATAAAAAAAGAAATGAAAATCCATTTTAAATAGATTAGAAATTAAAAACCTGAAAATTTATATCTGTCTGGCAGAATTTTGGATATTTCCCTCAAACATTAAATGTATTCACTTATTTTTTGCCTCCAACTGATAAACATGGATTTGTTTAAGTCTCGGTTGTCTCAAGAGGTGAGGGGGGGTTTCTTGAACCTGGAATCCTGAGGTTCAGGCTGAGAATCTTGGCCACCAAGAATGTAATTATTTTTGCATGTTCAGAACTGGGTTTTGTGAAGGAATGCTTTTTTTGAGTTGAAATAGAGATACCAGGTGAGCATCTCAGATCAGCTAGCAGCCTTAAGTGGAGAATAGGTTTATATAGGATGATAGCAAGAAATTCTTTCCTCTGAGAGTGGTGAGACCCTGGCACATGTTGCCCAGAGAAGCTGATCAAAACTGTTAAAAATGTGGTAAGAGGTCACCAGGAAGAGCATCTAGTACCTAGGAAGTGAGATATTCTCTATATAGCTATGGATCATAAAATAAGCCTGGCTAATTCAAAATTATTTCTGATCTTACATTAGGATTGATTTGACAGTGGCTGAGATCTCTTAGTTATTATCTTTGATTTTAGCTGGTTGCTTTTAATGTATTTATTTCACCATCACCTCTTTTTCCCTCCTTCATAATTTATGTTAAACCTACAGACACGAAGTATGGAATTAACATTAGGCCTACCATTCATCACCTCAGATACTTTCTTGGCACTGGGTTTCCCTCTTCTCCATATTTTGTTTGGCTTGTTGGTTTTGTTTCCATTCTCTCAGGGCACAGCCTGGGTTGCCCCAGAGCTCTTATATTGTCAAGTTGTATGATTTTATCTGACATCTGTGAATGTCACCTTCTCAGTGGGCAGCTTCTTTGTCTTATTTTTTCCTTCTTAATCACCCACTTGGCTCAGCCTCCTACAGTCACAAAGGGAGAGACCAACTGGGTAAATTCAGACAGACATTTGTTCAAGTTCTTAAAAGCAATACAGATATTGCCCTTCTTTGTGTATCACATGTCTCCAGAAGGGAAATTTTGGTCCCTTTGGCCCATACTGTAACTCTTGGGATGTGTAACTTGTCAGAGTTTCCAGGCTCTTTTCTTGCTAGAACCAGTGGTATACGTGTCCTGGTGAAACTCTGGCAAGCATTTGCTTTTTGCACTGATGATATTGAGAGTTTTTCTTCACTGTTCCAGGTTCAATGTTAACAATTGTCTGTATCACAAAATGCATGTCTTGATTTTTCATTACTGTCTCATCAAAGCATTAATCATTCTTTAAAGTTAATTCTGTCAAACATTTTTATGTAACCAGTGTTGTTGGCCTCTCAGCGAAAAAGACAGAACAAGTTATTTTTAGCAGATAAACCAGTTCAGTTTCCCATTAACTGTTTCTAACTAATTATGAGTAAAGAAGAGTTCATGAGACAGGGAAAGCAAACTTGAAAGCTATAAATAGGGACATGTGGGAAGGCAGTTGAGAACTGCTTCTCAATTCTGTTCATGGTAATCAGAAAGAGTGGGAAATGGCTGTCTTGCTTTGTTATTCAAAGGGAGAGGTGTGCAAATTTCCATAATTTCCAAATGTTGGAAGACTGATGATCTGAGATTTTGACATTAATGTTAATTTGGAGTACTTCAGATTTTCAGCTGAAACCCATCTACTTTCTTTCAGTGGCTCCTCAGCACATTCAAGGAAATTTTCCCAAATTAAATAGAAATTTGATCGATTTGGAACTAGGAGCAAAATCTTATGCTGATTTTTCCTTTTACTATTACCATGTCTTACTTCTAGCATCCATAATTCTTATGTTTTACAGGATAATATACTTTTTAAATGCAGTTTCCACTTTTGCCTTTTCTTTAAGTATGACCATATCTCTCTTAAAATGCTGAGTTGCATTCTTCTGTCACTTTATTACTCAGATTTATCTTTTAGTCTGTTTCCTAAATCTCAAGTTTAATCAGATCTTTTGTTTTCTTAATGATTATATTATCAATGTGGAATAATCCTTTTAGCTCCTTTTATTGATTTTGTTTATACAGAAAAAATGTAATTAATTTTACTCTCCACTTGAGAAATTCAAGCTTCCACTGAATATACATGGAAACGGCTAGAAAATTATCTCTTCAGGAAAAAGAAAATTCAGACTTGCACATGTATGAGTAATTACATGTGTGATCTTTCCATACAGCATGAAACTATCTGGCTTACTGGAATAATTCTAAGCTATGATTTTAGATCAATTTTCATAAAGTATAAATTAACTGGATGACAAAGGAAGTTAATGGTCAAAGCAAAGTTGAGATGAACATTGGCCAAAACTGATTTTCTCACTAAAAAATGCAAATCCATCATTGCTACTAAGAAAATATCTGCCTTGAAGTTGTGGATAATAAATACCACACCATCAAAATACACCTCAACAAGAGAAGGATTATCATTTTCAGGAGCAATTCTTGGCTTTTCAAGTGGTGTTTTCCTCTGAAGACACAAGACAGCCAAAAACTTCCAATTCTCCCTTAACAGGTTGTTTATTCTGAAATAGCCTTTCATTGATAAGGTAATTCCAAAACACAGTTTATTTAAGCTTTTCCTGCCTTTACCAGCTCTAGTAGTTACTACTGAAGTGACTGAGTTTTTGTCTGCCTCTTCTCAAATGCTATGACTCAGATTAATGACTGCCAATACTTATCAATATATTGAGGGAATCTATCAGTTGCATTTTCCTTCAGAGTGCAACTTCAGCAATTTATAGCTCAATGTATGTGTTAGAGCATCTAGAAAAATATAGAAAGAACCCACTTGTAACAATGTTCAAGGGTTTTTTTTATTAACTTTTGTTTTTTTCTTCTCTGATCTTCTNAACAGTTTATTTAAGCTTTTCCTGCCTTTGCCAGCTCTAGTAGTTACTACTGAAGTGACTGAGTTTGTGTCTGCCTCTTCTCAAATGCTATGACTCAGGTTAATGGCTGCCAATACTCATCAATATATTGAGGGGATCTATCAGTTGCATTTTCCTTCAGAGTGCAACTTCAGCAATTTATAGCTCAATGTATGTGTTAGAGCATCTAGAAAAATATAGAAAGAACCCACTTGTAACAATGTTCAAGGGTTTTTTTTATTAACTTTTGTTTTTTTCTTCTCTGATCTTCTTTTAGGGTTAACTTCCCTCTACGAATAAAGGCTCTTCCAAGGGAAACTATGCTGACAATAAAATTACTGGGAGTAAACAGCACCACTAAAAATACAGAAGTGCTTGCTTGGACATGCTGCCCGTTGTATGCAAAAGAGTAAGTTCGGTTTTGTATGACTCTAAGAAAAGACCATCCTTGAATAATGTTGCACTCAACCTGGAAGAAATTTAAAAAGACAGAATTGCTCATTTCAGGACCTGTTATAAGATTGAAAGGGTCACTTATACAGCAAACTGCTTTTGATGTGCTAATAAGAGCCCCGTTCCGTCCCTTCCTTCCTTCCTTCCTTCCTTCCTTCCTTCCTTCCTTCCTTCCTTCCTTCCTTCCTTCCCTCCTTCCCTCCTTCCCTCC
>VZTB01009772.1:548663-667510 GCA_013397245.1 Thryothorus ludovicianus | reverse complement strand
GAAAGGCCCTTTCCTGTAGCTTTGTCATATCTTTTTCTTTCTTCTTCACAATGGTTGTTTTTTTGAGATTTTTTTTCTTTTTCTTTCCTGTTCTCACACACATTCATTCTGCTTAAATTGGGACAGTTAGTGGTGATCACAATGAGCACTTTTCACTCTCCACATCACTTTAGAAGCTTTCTTCTCTTTTCTAACTACTTCTTTCTACACAGTACACAGTGTAAAGGTGCTTGCAGTTTGAATGTCTGCAGCAATGCATAAAGATCCAAGTTAAATTTTCTGCAGTGCTCTAAATATGTTTCAGTAGCACTGAGACATCTGAATTTAGACTGAGTCTCTGCAGTGGTATAGATTTTTTATTTAGACTCCATAGCCTTGCAATACCCTCTGTGCATCAGAGGGGTACGTTCAAGCTCCCCAAGTTTCTGTATTAGCATCCACCCCTAGGCTATAGCTCTTTCCTTATCTTGAGACATTTGATCTACTTCTCTGTATGGTGGCAATCACCCGTTGCCATTTATAGCAAAATAAAACAAAAAATCTGATTGTGTGTATTAATTTTCTATATTTGAAAGACCTTGTGTTTCCTTGAACTTTTAATCTGGGAGGTGTAGGAAATAATTTGGACTGGGCTAGATGCTTTTTCCATCTTTTCTGAGAAAATTCAAGGTTACTGTGCTCTTTTGTGTCTTAGTGTTTAGAGCACTTAGCTTGAAGGAAGGAAAAAAGCATGAATCAAATCTCTGCTGTCAGGGTTTCTGGGGCAATTCAATGACTTTTCTTTCATAGTTAGTCTTAAGAAGGGCACTTCACTCTCCCATTGTGTGTGTATTTTCAAAGGAAGCATGAAATATGTTTGAGACATGATAACTTCATGAGGGAACACTTAACTCATTTACCTCCCAAGGTGCCTATATGAGAATTCTACTCTTGAGGACCTATGTTGTTCTGGAGGTTTTCTTATTTTCCAGCATTCAAGCCCAAAAGGAATGACTTTTGGAAGGCTTGAAAGTCCTCAGCTCCCTTTGAGGTGTATTTTTTCATGTATGCCATCAAAGCAAGCACATTGGTTTTCATTAGGTAGATATCACACTCTCCTGACACTTTCAAAAATTTGACTGAAAAATGGCTCCTGCAACACACAATCAGCCCAGTGAAGGGTGTAGAGGGCCACTTCCCTTTCATTTGCTACGTAATTGGAGAGATTCCTGCTGAAATGACCCTTCAAAGCAGAAATCAAGGTTGAGTTGTTGCAGAAATGATTTAGGAATAACATGTTCAACACCCTCTAATCTGATAGCTGTGTCATTTACAATTACAGTAATTATTACCACAAAGAAGCCTGAATGCCTTTTTCTCCTTTGGCCAGCCACAGCTCCATAGGATTATTCATTCCCTGTGATTTCAATCGATAGACTGGTTTGAAAATAAGAATTGCCCTGAAACTCCCTTGCTGCTGGAATGCAACTAAACTTCCAGATTTATTTCAATAGACTACTTCTGAACTTGGAAGCATGTACCAAGAAAAGATTTGTACTTCCAGTGTCATGCTAATATGTCAAGAGCACCTTGTATTACTGCAAAGATTATGGTATTAAGGTTTTTAAATAACAAACTCTGTAAATGTGTATAAAGAGATTAAAGAAATCTGACCAGAGAATCTTTGACAAAACATTTCTAGCTTGGAAAATAACACTTTCTCAAAATAAAACATTCCTCAGAGGTGAATTTGAGTTCCAAAAAAGTCTTAACATTCTTTTTTCTAGAATTTAATTTATTGGGGAAAGGACAGATATAAGCTCTCTGAAGAAGCCAGCTGCCCTGAGGTATTTGCTTGGGTCATCAAACATCCTGGTCCAAATCCTTGTCCCAGTTGGGCCAGTGAAGATAAGGGCAGAGTGTGGCTCCTCTTTTCTTATTCAGATGCTTGATAAAAATAATTTAAAAAAAAAAAGATGGTTTTGTTAATCACTGGAAAAAGAAAATATTTTATTTTTTATTTTTAAATACTGTTCCTTATTTCTGTCCTGTAATATCATCATCTGATATAAACCACAGAAATTCTGTTCAAAGTTATTTGGCTTATATTAAAGAGAGAAGGGGGAAAAAAACAGCTTTGTATTATTGCCAGGTATCACTGAAAATCTTTATCTGTTAGAGCAAAAGAACACTAATCAAAAAGTCTCTGAATTTGCTCCTCTTGGTAAAATTTATATCTAATTTCTCTTCCCAAATAATTATTTCCATTGTATGATCAGATCTTTTCTTTGTATTTTAATGCTTTGCATTTAATTTGAACTGAAGATTAAAAAACCATGAACTTATTTTAACATGTATACAAATTCTTTTCATCTGTTTCAAGAGGGGTGAAGTTTCTCATGCTTTTGGACACAACCATGTTAAAGTCTCTTGCAGATCAAAGGCTTAAAAAAATAATAATCAGATTGTGTGAGAGGTATGTCTATGCATTTATAAAGAAACAAATCTAGCTCTTTATTTGAAGCATATTACTTATTATTTTAAATTGTAATCTATTCTTTGTACCTGGCCCATTTTGAAACCACACATTATCTAAAAACATCTATAAGTATTTGGCCAGCTTTTGGGTTTTTGTTGTTGCTAAAGACTTGGCAGTAAACAGATGTTTAGAAAACTTCAAATTCACTTAATTTACCTTATTTCCTGAATTCTAGTGTTATCTTTCACTCTTCTGACTGTTTTCTTGCAGTGTGCAGATTTATAACATGATTAGCTGCTGGATATACACTGTAGTCTTAGCAAAACATATGCTGGAATTCCTGCTTATCAAACTGACTTCCTGAAAGTATTCTCCAAGAAAATACTGGCCTAAAAGGAGTTGTTTACTCTAAAATCATTGCTTGTAAACTAATTTGGTGACTTTATATTTGTGGAACAAAAATTATGAGGAAACAAGGAACATAAATGCAAAATTTATGCATTTATTTGTTAATTTTGTACTCAATGTAATTATCACTTATGAATTTATCCTACAACTTTAGGGATGTTATTTAAACTAGAAACTGTGGGGATGGAGGTTGTGGTCCTTATAAATGCTCACAGTACTACTGCTTACTGGTCCTTATAAATGCTCACTTTAGCACTACTTTGTGGTTGAAAATTATCTCATTTTGAATTTTCTAGAACCCTGTAGTATTTGTAATTATAATAAAGGAGTTATTTCACAGTGTCATTCCAATGCTGAATTAAGACTGCTTGGGTCATAAGATATGGGGAGAGTTTTTTAATATCTTTTAGCAGCTTTGCATTTCCTTTAAATTTATCCTCAACTCTGAACTTCTGAGACTTATAATGTCAGGTTTGGGGACACTCACATTATTTTTACACAGTGCTTTGTCCTAATTGTCCCAGGTTATTCAGCCTGAGCAGTAACCCTGTTCTAATGTTCTATACATTTGTGAATGAGCAGGGTGATGATGAGTGTAGCTGCCTGCTTGCCCCGTAGGTGAGCCATCCTATCTGCTTTTCTCAGCCTTGTCACACAGCTCCCTTCAGACAGCAGCCCTAAATCAGTGCCAGTAGAGTCTTTGATGGTGCAGCTGTATCAAGAAGTCTCATTACATGCTAGAGGCAGTTCAAAAAGTGTTTGGAAGCCTTTGTGCCAACCTTCCATTCCTTCACATCTGTGTTTGTCTCTTGTGCTGAACAGTTTAGTGATTCAGAGATGATTAACAAACCCAAAATCCATCCTTTTGGGGAAATTGGGGAGCTGCAATGTCCCCCACCGTTCTCACTGCTCTGGCTTCACTGATTCTAGCACAATTTATTTTGATATTTCTAAATCAGACAGAGCAAGCAGCAAAACTTCCCTCTAGCAGGGTGTGGTGAGAGAAGTCTGCCATGGGACTTCAGGGCATTCATTAGGTTGACTTTATCAAGTTAGGATTACTTGAGCTGCCTTTGTATAGCAATGTCATTTTCTGTAGCAAGATGGGAAGTTTTATTTAGCAACAGCAATAAACAAGAGAAGGGAATCTGTGTAATTGCAAAATAAATAAATGGCAGTAGGCACAGAGCAGAATATTCACTTTCTGATCTGCTTGATAGTGAAGTTGTTACATGAAAGCCATTTTCTGTGTCTGTGGCCATTACACAAGTCTTCAAAAGGCCATTACCCTCACCTCACAGATGGAAAAACTGAAATGGTAGGCAGAAGAGGGAGTGACCTTCCTGAGCTCATCAGCAGAACCAAGTAGCAGAGAGAAGAATCTGTCTGTTCACTAAGGATATGGTTGTGTTCAGAATTCTAATTCCTTCATTTTCTGAATGGATCCTGCACTCTCACCTAAAAATAATGATGCATCTTCTCCCCGTTTCATTCACCCACCTGGCCCCTGTTATGCCTCCATTTCTGTGTCCAAAGCCAGCTGATTGTTCCATTTCTGTGTCCAAAGCCGGCTGTTCTGAGGAACATTGACTGTGCTTGTAGTGCCCCAAATTTTGCTGGGTGTGCTGGTTTGGACTGGGGTAGAATTAGTTTTCTTCCCAGTGGCATGGAGTGGTATGGAGCTGTGTTTTGGATTTGTGCTGAGCACAGGGTTGATAATGTAGAGATAATATATTGATAATGTATTGATAATGTATTGTTACTGCTGAGCAGGGATTGCACAGAGCCAAGGCCTTTTCTTCTTTTCATGTTGTCACACTGGCAAGGAGCTTGAGGCTGGGGTGAGACACAGCCAGGACAGGTGAGCCAAACTGACCAGAGGGATATTCCAGACCATGGGACATCATTCTCAGTATAGAAAGTGGGGGTGATAGAGGAGA
This sequence comes from Thryothorus ludovicianus, assembly GCA_013397245.1. Classification (NCBI taxonomy): domain Eukaryota; kingdom Metazoa; phylum Chordata; class Aves; order Passeriformes; family Certhiidae; genus Thryothorus; species Thryothorus ludovicianus. The sequence continues at coordinate 662,704 of VZTB01009772.1, read as the reverse complement.
AAGAGCAGAGACATTTGGAGTGGTGAAATTTGTCTCCCTAGGTCACTGCTACCTGTGATGGGGCCCTGCTCTTCTGGAGGTGGCTGAACACCTGCCTGCCCATGGGAAGAAGTGAATTAATTCCTTGTTTTGCTTTGGTTTTTTGCATGTCTTTTGCTTTCTTATTAAATTTTCTTTATCTCTAGATAGCCCATCTGCCTTCAAAGATTCTTCTTTGTCTTCCTGGACAGTCCTTAGCCACTAGGTGTAAATAAGTTGAAATTATGAGCTCAAGAAAAGTCTCAAACACATGTACAGCACCTCTAAGGTCTGTACTACTTCTTATATTTGTCTACACAGGTTTCTCAGAAAAAAATCCACTATATATATTCTTTTTTAAAGGCTTCCATAGTTTTAGAGCACAAAATGAAAGTGATTAGCAGTAATGAGAGCTCAAAAGGGTAATGTAGTATTCATGTCCATTTATTCTCAGCTTCTGCTCTCCCTTCTAACAAAAGTGCCAATTACTTCAAATTATGATGTAAATCTTTGTCAACAAAGGATTAGTTGAAAAGATGCAACTCATTTATTAAAGGTCATCTGAGTACACATTACAGGAAAACCTCTTTGAATCACCATTGATCACTTCCTCATCCACTTCAATTACCTAAATGAGAGACTCCATATCACCCAATTGCTTTCCTCCAAGTGCTATCTTGTTCATATCACAGCTCTTTTTCTGCCTCCATTCCCCTGCAAATGCACCTAGAGCTTCAAAAGCCTTCAGAAAATAACTGTCTTTAATCCTCCTGAGCTCTGTTCTCAAAATAAAATAAAATAAAATAAAAATATCTGTACTAACAACACAAACAGCTTGAGAAGTGAAAAAGGAAAATTAGTCCTGAATTAGGTTTATACTCGTTTATGTTGACTATAACAGTCACTTCGTGGGAGTTTCTTAAATCTCCTTCAGACGACTTTAAGCAATTTATTTCAATTTGCAATTCAAAAGATACTCCCTTTGCAGCAATGTTGCAAACTCATGCTGGGATCACATGGTCCATCTGGTGTCTCTTGTAGCTCTACCATCTTCCTCTCAGGTGAAAGGCAGGCATTCAGACCTCATTTACCTGACTGGCTCCTGCTGCTGCAGTGTCCGGTGATTCTCTCAGCTGTTTTGATTCAGCAGTGCTTAAAAAGATCTTAATGAATGAAAATTATGTTTTAGTAAAAAAAGAGGTGCTGAACATGATCAAATTTCCAATTTCACTACTCATTAAGATATAAACAAATTAAGAGGTAAGCCCAGTGTATTATATTTTTCTTTATTCAGGTATTACAATCTAAATATGAGTTGGTTTGTTATACTTAGAATTTACACAGACTTTCTGATTTTTTTCAAGTTCTCTAGACTGAATTGAGTTGACCTGCCAAATCATGCTGTGTTTCTTATCTGCTGGCCACATGCATGCCTGTTTTACTGATAAGACTTGTCTTGTAGGTGTAGTGCTCAGACTGGTACTCCAGACCATAACCTTTAATCTGTCCAAAAGCTCCATGTGGCACATGTGGTACAAACTATCCCACTCAAACTTCTTTCAGCTCCTTGGAGACTCTCATATCACACCTCCCCCTCCCTGCCACCTTCACATAAAATCAGCAAGGATCCCTTATGGATGCAGTAGATAGCCATGAGTTTCTTCTTTCTGTGGAACAAAAATGCTGCCCTCCACCTTTTACTGTGTATCCATGCTTCACAGTCTCTACCGTATTTGCCCTCAAAATTAAACCTTGAGACTGAAATATCGTGTTCTCCTTATTTTACACCTGGCTTAAAGGGTAAGAAGGCACACAAGAAGGCAGTGGTAAAGTGCAGAGCAGACTCAGAATGTCTTGGCAGAGTGATTTTTGTCAGGAACCCTGCAAATGCAGAGACGCTGCTGTGGCAGTGGGGCCATTGGGATGCAACCTCTGCTGGCTGAGCCCAGATTTGAACCAGTCACATAAAGATAAAGGGTTTGCTCTCCCTTTGCAAGCTCTGCAGCTCCCTGTCCTTCAGTGGGGTTGCAGGGAAGGAAAATCCCAGTGCAGTGTTTCTCCCTGGGTCTCTTGCAGGAGGCTGATCCGTGGGTCTGTGCTGCTCAGCACGGTGCCGTACAGCACGCTCCCCACAGCCATGGTCACCCCGGGCATCTGCAGCACTGAGACACCAACCTCAGTCACTCTGCAGGTAAGAGAGACAGGGAGCAGGGCAAAGGCTTCTTTTCTAACAAAGCCCAAGGAAAAGGGCTGTTCCCACAGCTCCTCGAGACCACCCAAACCCAAAATCCCATTTCCGTTTCAGCCGCTCAAGGGAATACAACAGGTCTGCGTGGTGGTTTTGTCACCTTTCCAGGCTGAGTAAACAACAGGGTATTTCAAGGACAAAGCCAATTGTTTTCTGTGTTAAAAATCCTAATGCCTGTTAGCAAGTGAAATGTAAAAGCAGATAATACAGATAAATGAGCCTGGCCTAAAAATAGCCTTGTTTTAACAGACAAGCAAATGGGGATTTTCCAGGTTGAAGAGTTGAGTCAAAGACCATGCCTTAAAATAGCTCCCCCTATTAATAATTCAGGGAAGTTGAGACAGTAAATGGCTATTAATTTAGATCTACTGAAAAAAATGAAACAGGATTTCTCATTCTGCCATCTTCAGTTATTCCCTTCCATATAATAGTATCACAATTTGTGAACGTGCTGGAAACGTTAAATATATATTTTCATAGGAAATATAGGCTTGGGTTGGAAGAGACCTTAAAGATCATCCAGTTTTGCATTGTGACTGTTTTATAGGGAATGAATTTGTTAACTTTTAGAAGAGTGATGCATATCATATACTTATATTAAAAAGTAGATAAGACATTTTGGTGTGCATTAATAGACCAAAGCTGGATGCAAATTGAGCTGAATTCTGAAGGGCAATCTGAATTCTCTGATAATTCTCCTCAGATTATCAAGTACCTCAAGCTTTGTAGCTTTGGTGGAATGTTTACTTTCTCTGTATCTTAAAAAAACATTATCCTTAATTACTGACAAGCATGTGCAAGAATGGAAAATTGGTAGATGCTGTACAATATATTTATAAATTGAACAGCCAGAAAAGATATATGGAATCTTATTTCCATCTCTTACAGCGACAAACTACACATCAAAAATAGCCTTACTTTTCAAAAAATAGAACAAATCTACATTAATGTAAGTTTCCATTTCCATTAAAAAAATAGAGGAAAAATGTAAGAAATTGCTTCAGCTTTGAGCTCATGCAGTTCTATAAGATTGTAATATGGTGGATGACATTCTCCTAGAAAAGTTAGGTTCCACTGATTTCTGTGGATGGAATTTATCACCAAAACATTTAAGTAATGTTTTATATACAGTGGTCCTCCCTAAATAATTATCCCCCCTTCTTTTTGTCATGCTTTATTTACTCCCTGTACAAATCCTAGATAACATTTATTGACATTTGCATTGGAGGTTAGATAGTGCTAAAAAACTTCTTTTTTTTTTTTCTTTCTTTCCTTGTTTTTTAAATAAAGATTGACTTCCCAGAAACTGATTTGGAGTTCATCAAACCTGAACCTGAAGAAAGAAGAGGTGATCTTGTAGAGCCAACCCAAGAGTGCCTGAAGCACATTGCAAGACTTTCACAGAAACATTCTCTCTTGCTGTAAGTTGTCCCTGCCTAACCCTGCTGCTTCTTGCTGTGCTGTACCTACCCTATTGATCACTGTTAAATGTATCCAATTTGTTAAAAGCAAAATTTTCCTCTGAAGGAGCCTAGCTTGGCTGATTTGAGAAGGAACACCTCTCAATGAAAGACTAGATCACAGCAAGACCTAATAAGGCCCTGGAGGTGACAGTGTATTTTATCAGTTTAGAAAAGGATTGTTCTTCCCTTTCTATTACTAGATCTTTTCATGTCTTTGAGGAAAGAAACTAATTTTTCGTCCAAAACACAAGATTTTCAGGTAATGCAGTACATCTGTATCAGTATTAGCAAGAACACCTTTAGGTTCTCTGGAAATCAGCCTCTTTTAGTTATTAAACACTCAGACTTCAGACAGAGCTGTGAAATGGCTTTTGAAAAATCTGTTTCAAGTTATAAGCAAGGAAAGAAGTATGGAAAATTCAGCTTTCACTGAAGGTGGATAAAGATAAAGTGGAACAAAACACTCTGAAATGAGGCAGATTAGTATTCTCTGCTATGTCAATGTTGTACTACCAATTAGGATTATGTACTGCATAAAATAATTTTGGGTATAATCAAGGGGAATTTAGAACACAGGTGCTAACAGAGAGCCATTATACTAATGGCAGTTAATTGTGTGAATTAATCCTCCATCAAAAGTCAAAGGGTGCATTAGTTGTGCAATAACTAAATAACTTAATTCAACACTGTCAGTGGGATATGATGTATCTGTTAAGAAGATTTTTCTGTGATTATTTCTATGTTGGTGGTTTGAGGGGTTTTATTTTAATTTATTTAAAAAAGGGAGAGACAAGTTTTCTGTTATATTTTATGTTTAACTCAACTTTTACAAAGACAGATGAAATGTAAAATTATTTTTATTAACCACAAAATCTGTGATTTGAGGTTTTGTTATTCTGTTTTAAAATATGAATAGGATGTCAGTATTTTAATATGAAGAGCAATGGTGACAGTGAAATTTCCACCTGCAAAATCTGCTTCAGAATGATTTAGGGAACTTCAAACCCAATGCCTGTGACCTCTGTTACCATGGCAAAATTCTGGCTTCAGTAAGAAGGAATAAGATCATTAAGAAATTAGCTAAGTACAAAGTAATTTGTCAAAGAAGACAGCGCATGCCATTTCTCATGCCAGTGCTGCTTAAAACCTTGATGTCCATTTAATTGAGAATTCCACATGGCTCCTGTTTTCAAGGCTCAGGAAAGACACAGTAGATGTGGAAAGTGTGCAGAGAGGGGCAACAAGTATCATGAAAGGGCTTAAGCAGCTCTTTGACCAAGAGAAGCTAAAAAGGTTGAGGCTCTCTGGTTTGGAGAGAAGACAACAGGATGTCTGTGTATGTACAATTAATTTTTGTAAAATCACGATGGTGATAGATAAGGAAAATACCTCTTCAAATCCTATGATATTTGAACTTAGGGACATTCAATGAAACAAGTAGGAAATCAATTATCAACAAATGGAATAAAGTACTTTAGACAGTTGGTGGTGAGCTTTTAAAATCTGCTGTCACAAAGCTGTGAAGGCTAAACACAAATTCATGGGTAAGAGGTTCATGAATAGGTTTTACAAAAGACCAGCAAGGGATAAATCCTATAACATGCATAATACAATTTTGGGTTCTGTGGGAATATGAAGGGAAGAGACCACTGAAAACCACCAGTTTGAAGTTAAGGCTCTGCTAATTTCAGTTACATGTCCTTGGAGCAATGGCAATGGTAGTCCCATGTTTTCCCATAGTTTGTTGTTTTCTGTTCTCCTATGTTACAGGCAAAGCTAGTCTAGTAAATGGAATCATCAAGGGGAAGGGTCACATATCTGGGATTTGAATGAAGCAATTCCATTTTTTGGTACTTTTTAATCCAGAGGAACCTGACAGCTTGTAAATTTTCATGTATCTGTATCAGAGGAATTCTTTTAACCTTTCTCATTTATGAGATACTTCCTCTTAAAAAAATGTAGCATGTTTGTATCCCAACATATTATTGCCATGATATCTGAAGATATATTCTTTTCCTTTTTTCCATGTATCAAGAAAAAGAGCAGAATTTATGCAGCTTTTTAGTGGCAGTATCAGTGAGGATGCTTCAGGCTTACAAGCCTCAAAAATTATTTTGAAATAAATGGGTGTCTGTGGTCAGCAGACACAGGAAACTTTCCTTAGTCTGTATGGATCCTTCTGTTCATCCTACTGAAAGCAGAGGGAATATATAAATGGACAGAAAAATCTTGAGCCGATGGTAGAAAAGGAAGAAACAGTGGTAAAACCAGACAGCTGCATGGTTTTCTTTGTTACAGGTTGTTGAATCCAGTGGTGAGTCCAACAGTGCCACAAAGCTGACAGCACAGCCAGCCTGATTCTGTTCCTCTCTGCAGGATCAGGATCCAAGTCTGCTGCTGGAATAGATGCACGGGTATTTTTTTATATAGAATCAAAATATTGATTGCCCCAGCAGCCCAGTAGCTGGGCCCAGATCTCCCTGCTCTCCCCAGCTGCTGGCACCCAGACTTTAAAACCCTCGAGGTCCACAACTACACCGAGTTGATTGCTGGTGCCTGGGCCTCTCCCTGTCACAGGGATGTGTGTCTGCTCCAGAGGTGTTCCCAGCACCTCTGACTCAGGTCTTTCTGGTAGGGGGCTCAGATCACTGGTCCCTGTGGCCAGCATCTCTTGGATGTTGATTAATGAAGATGTTGAGTGGGACTGAAGGAAATGAACATACCCTCATGGCTCTTGTGCTCCTCACAGCCCTACACTGATCTCTGGCATCACCCCCCAGCCAGACAAGAGAGAGCTGAGAGGAGAGCTCCTTAGTTACTGCCAGCTGCTTTGGCTGGCTCCTGCAGACATTTCAGATGCAAACTTCTGACTCCTTTTTGGATTGCTGTGTTTGAAATACAAGCCCTAGAAAACTCTGCATCTGAGATAAAGGCTGCTCTTTGAACCTGATGCAGCCTGCTTGCACAGCGTGTCCCAGTGAAGGGATGGCACACTGGTTTGAAGCCAGGATCATGACAGTCTGGTTTCTGCCAAATTTATTTTGTTCATTCATTCCTTTCCTTCTACCTCACTTTTCCCTCTTCCAGCTTCCCTTTTCCTTTTTGCCACTTACCTGGCAAGGATCTCGTTTTCCTACCAGTGGCCATAAGAGTCCTGTTGTAATGATGAGTGAGTAGATCTATTTCCAGTTGGGTGAATAGTGGAAGAGATCTTTTCTGGCCTGTCCATGGAAGAGGAACTTTAAAGTGAAAATCAGTGCTGAGGAACAGAAATTTGCATTTTCTCTCTTTACTGCTCTCTCCTTTTTTTACCTTTTGTCTTGTTCTCCTTTACTACTGAACATGGGCAAAATCAGATCAGAGCATTTAAACTCATTTTTTTGTGTTTCTCCCTCCCACCAAAAAAGTAACAACACCAGCTAACAAAGCCTTCAGAGAAGCTGTTTTCTTTGTTTGGCTAAAGGGACTAATCAAATCCTGAACAGAAAACTACTGAATTGTTTAGGTCATGGGGTCATTCATGTTAAACAGAAGGCTATATATTTTAATATAAGTCTCATATGGAGGGAAATTTAGATACATCACTACCTAAAAAAAACATAGAGTTGACTTTCATCAAAAAAAGAGATTTAAATAGCACCTTTACCCTATTGAGACAAAGAAATACCATGACAATCTTCAGATCCTATATGCATGCAAAATATTTTTACCATCTTAAATGTCTTATTACATGTTTATATAAACTTTGTTACAACTAAAAATCTTGAAATCAAAACTAAAGACACTCCTACCACACCCACCTTTTCATTTTATCATCTATCTTTAAAGCATAGAAAGAGAAAGTTGCATTGCCTCTGAGTAAAGTCAGGGGAAGAAATCTGTTATTTAGAAAACATGATACAAGGATTGATTTCTTATCTCCCTTTGCAAGCTCACTAGAAGCTTTAAAGGCTTTAATCTGAACAACAGTTTGGATGAACAATAGTTTGGATGATGGTGTTTGAAATCTCTGCTGAAAGTTGTCATTAAAAAGAGGTGCTTTAGCTGAACTGTCCTGCAGAATGTCACCCCAATGCATAAGATAACCAGACAGGCCATGAAGTTTTGGGCCTACTTTTATCTATTTTTCTGTGTGTGACTTTTTCACATGATCACAAAGGCATCTATCTATTGTCACAGAAGACACACTATGAATTCTGGACCTGTCTCTTGAAGTCATTACCAAAAGGATACTTTTCCTGAACTGATTACTGAAAGTCAGGATTGGTTCATCAGTTCATCTTCTGCATACATTTATGAGCTTCTTTTCCTAAAGGGAAGAAATTGACATTCACTCAGGAAAAAACATGCCCATCTTTGTGCTGCTGCTCTCTGTTCCTAAACACTTGGCAATTCAAAATTGCAAAGGAAAAAAGTTCTCTAGTGCCTACAGAGCCAAAAGAACTCATTTCTATGGGCTGTGAATGACACAGTCTTGACAGTTAGAGTGGGGCTAGGATATTTTTTTGGCTAAGAATGTCCCAAAACATTTCAAATAGAAGGAAGACAACCTTGGAGAGAATGTAAACACTTGGATTTTGAGCCCTGTTTAGACATCTGGATAATTCAATGCTCATCTGGAAGCAAACTACTTATTGCCTTCAACTAGATCCCTCACATTCTCGTTCTGAAATATTTAGGTTTGTTTAAAGTCACTGTTGTGCCATGCTGTTAATTAGATGCATCACCAACCTGGTCAAATATGACCAAGGAAACTGGTGTTCTTCTTGACTTGAGTAATTATTTGTATGGACTGGGAATCAGTTTGCTCTTTCAGAGTTTGCTTTTGAAGTCTCTGATATCAAATTAAGGCCATTGTCTGCGCTTGTCTCTCCAGGGAAATTTATTTTCCTGTTTTCTGATGTGTCAGAACCTGAGATGATATGCATGAGGCACAGACATGTGAATTGTTGACAAATCAGAGGATATAAGGCAGAAATTATTCTGAGGCATTTCTCACCATGGTGAAATACAGTGTGATGACTGACCATTTTATTAATATGACATTTAGATATCTAATATCTCTGTGAGGAGTCTGGTATATTGCATCTTTTTTTTGGTTGGGTTTTTTTTGGTTTGTTTGGGTTTTTTTTTTGGTTTTTTTTTGGTGAGTACAGTAAAGCATGGCAAACTAGACTTTTGAAACAAATATAGAAGTTCCTGGGAGTTGTTATTCCCTTTTCCAAACTCATATCAGCACTAGGCATAATCACACTCTGCATGTGTGTACCTGTGCTCATGTTTTTGTGTATGTGCATAGATGTGCACATTATTTTAAAAGCAAATATGTTAAAAATAGACAAACCTGCATTAAAGAGTCAAAGCAAGGGTACGAAAGCAGTGAGTTGCAGTGTTGTGTGTCTAGTTATGAAATTTAAAGATGATTTGTGGCAGACAGATGTAACAATAATTTACCCTGTAAAACTGTACCTTCTTTGTCAAAAAAAATAAACCACTAAAAAACAAACAACATTAACAATAGAGACAGCAGAGAAGAAAATTGAGAGTGCTTCGAATGTGAAATAATCTTATATATTTATATATATGTGTGTGTGTGTTTTGACACTTCATTTTTATATGACCTAAGGCTGGCAGATCCAGAATATAAGTATCACTCTTCTTATAAAAGCCGGTCTGCAGAAAATGATATCCCACCCCAAGGAAAACATGTACTTAGCTGAAAGGCAGTGTACTGTGTGACTTGGCCCCTCTGCACAATAGAGTTTGTTGCTACACAAACCTTCAGGTGGTTTTAATTTCAAACTGAATTTCTAATCTTTTTTTCCAGACTCTCAGAGCAACAGAGAAGAATCTTGTGGTTTTATCGCTACTCGTGCAATAATCAAAACTGCTCCCTTCCTCTGGTGCTGGGCAGTGCACCCAGCTGGGATCGAGCCACTGTGTCAGAAATGTATGCCTTGCTGAGGAGCTGGAGATTTTCTAACCCTCTAGAGGCACTTGGGCTGCTGACTTTCAGGTATGGGAAAATTACCCAGGTAGGAAAGTAATGACAGACAGGACGATCACATGCTGGTTAATTCAGTGCTTCGGTTTGCTCAGCACACTCTCCAGGTTTGGTTCACTGCCTGTGCTTCTGTTTCTCTCTGGGTCAAAGTGAATGGGGTTGCGGCTCTTGCCATTACCTTGAGTGTGCCAGTGTCCTGGTTTAGGGCAAATTTGGGAAAAAACCTGTGAGGGGGTCCCTCTAGAAAGCGAATCCAAACCGCCCCTCTCCCCAACTGGTTTGGGACAAAATTTCCTTGGAGGAAAGTGGAAAAAAGTTGTTTATTTAACCGTCAAAGAATTCCCCAGCACAACAAATGAACAGCACTGAACAGCAAACCCTCAGTGTGCCCACAGAGATGCCAAATTCAGAAAGTCTCTCCCGGGGCTGGAGCTCGGCTCAGTTGCTGTCGGTCCCTCAGGGCTGGCAAAGGCTGGGCCCAGGCCAGGCCCGGTGGGACACAGGTGGGAGCTCCTGGGGCCCTTTGGGTGTTTAACCAGAGCAGGGTCAAACAGTGCCAAGGAAAAGGGAAAAAACCACAGTGTGGAGAACTTCTGTGCCTCAGCCAGCCAAAAACTGACCAAAAGCAAAGGAGAGCTTTCCTACCATCCACACTGCAGCCAGCACAGGCCCTGTGTGAGGGAAAGGTGAAAACTCTGATCTTTGTGTTTAGAAAACAACTGCCTCAGACATTGCACTGCTTTTCCTTCACTCTCAGATCCAGTTTTAAAAGTACAAAACTTATTTCTGAGCTGAACTAGCGAATGGGGATCCAATTCAGCATCAACCCAGGACAGCCAGCCGTGTCTCTTGGCTGAGAAGGTTTCCTATTTCTCGGGATAATGAAGAGTATTTAATTCTCTAGAACAGATTCAGACAGGTAACAGGTGATCAGTCAGGTACTTAGCACTTACATAGCACTCCATAGCTTCAAACTACAGTACAGATATGAGATGAATAATGGGAGATAAGGAGGACTAAAATGTGTCTCTATGTGTAATCTATGTAAATACATACAATCCCACGTGTGGCCTATCTTTCTGAAATAGATTGGATGAAACTTTGAAGTCAGTTGAATAAATTCTGTTGTGGTGCCTTATGTTCCACTCCCACTTTCACTGGGAGCTGATTGTTTGTCAGGACACTTTCCTGATGCTGGAGATAGCCCTACCCATGATGTAACAGAGATGTCAGGGGACAGAATCTGTGTCAGCAGTTGCATTCCCTCCAAAAACTTGGGAGGTATTCTGCATTAAATGATCTATAAAAACATTACACATGCAGATGAAATGCTTGAGCAAATTCATTTTATCAAGCTGTTGCTTGTCATGGGTAAGCACAAGCTGCATAAGTTTTGCAATCTCAGTTTCAGGCTGTACCTTTGGAAAAAAAATTAACCTCCTCTAAAGCTTTACTTGGGAAATATACTGTGACTGAAAACACCTTCTGCCATATTACTAAAAATAGATATTTAATAATCTAAACCTGATTCTTTTCTCTGGATGTAGTTTCCTAAGAATATTTGTTTCTGAATTATTAGCAGTTTCACATGTTTACATACATATATTTTTTATGTGTAGTGGGAATGGTGGAAGCAAAGATCCTGACAGATCAGATTCTGGAGCATAATATTGTTATTTATCATCATTAAATTATTAGATTCTAATTTATAAAAGATCCATGTAGCAAGGAGTATATGGGCAGTGTGCTGTCTTCCAGATTCAGAGTAGAAAGAGAATTTGACAGAGTTTGTCAGAGCAAGCCAAGCTTTTAGATCAGACCTTTTGCCCAATTTTGTTTCTGTGTCTGGGTGGCATTTCTGCAAGTGAAGAGCTTGATTGTTCTTTAGAGATGCAGCTCTGCACAAGGGTGTGGTGCAGAATATCAGTCCTTTCAGGTGCTTCAGAGAGTATTTAATATTACTCAGCCTCTTCCCCAGCTTCCTCAGTGTGCATCGGGTGCAGCGTACCCATTGTTCATTCTGGCTACACCGAGATTGCTGGCACGGAAAAGAGGGGAACATTCATCACTTTGTCTCCCTTATTGCCACCATGGGGAGTGGCTGGCACCTGCAGTTGTGCCAAAGAACAAGTACTTCTCTCCTGATCAAGATCTTAGATGGCTTGTCCCTTTAGTTTCTCACAGAAGATAATATCAATTTAGTTTCTTTGCTTCATGGTAATATGGCAGAAAGAAGTTCTGGATCACAGAATAAATTTTCTTAAGGAAAATAATTTGTCCTTCTCATATTCAGAGTATTTTGTCAGTGCATGAACTGAGAAGCTAGGCTTCAAAGACACAGAGGTCACATTTCCTTAAAGATACCTAGTTTCAAAAGTGTCTGGGTTGCTGATTTAACTGCTGAGACACATGGATATATGCAAATTGAGAGAGTGGGTTGAAGGAGAGGAGTACTTTCCATATAAATGGATTTCTGAGGTTTCTTCTCTTAGTTCTCTATTTCTCAGTTTTCTATCATTTTGAAAAGAGTACAGTAATACTGGCTAGGGTCCAACCTTACTTCCCTCTTACCCTCACTGACTTTTGATCACAGGCTCTTTAACTGAGCTGGTTTTGAACATTCATTCAACTCTATCCTGTTTTATGTTTGGCATTGACAACTCATCAACTCAGTTCCTCACTTCTATCATCCAGGAAACAGCTCTCTGATTTCTTGTGATTGCTAAGACACGGCTGAAAGATCCAAGTTCATATAAAACATGAGCAGAATATAAAATAAATTCTCTTCATATATTCATGCCTATTTTAAGGACTTGTGTTACCATCACTATCAAACTATGGGTAAGGAAAATGAATTAGAGCTGATCTTTGTCTACAAGTATTGCTGGCAGGAGCAACTGCACTAAATCAGCCTAAAAGTCAGTCAGTGCATCCTCTCTCCAGTGGGGACCAGCAACAGCTACCCAGGGAACACAGTGAAAATGGGCCAAACATAGTGACACTGCTACTCTTCCAACTTTCAGTAATCTGCAGGTCAGAGACTTCCTCAGACAGATTTTTTTTTCTGTTGCAAGAGCTCTCTTGCATTTTTCTTCTATAATTTTTTCCAAATTAAAATTGATTCTGCATAAATATTCAGCTTACAGTATATCCTAAAGCAAGGACAACTACAGCTAAGCTTTATGCTGTATTATTTCTATGCACCACAATTTATTGATACCATAAAAGGAATCAAGAGTTTCCAGTAACTCCAGATCCTTTGGTGGTGCTTCTTTGGGTGCTTTCTTTGGTGGAACTTCAGTTTGCAGTGTCTTTAGGAGTACCTGAATCTGTGCTGCAGGCATTTGCTCACTTTTTAGAATGGGTTCTCAAAATCACAAGTCTGCAAGCTTTAGCTTGGGAACTCTAAACTATTCTCCTTCTCAGGACAAAAAAAATGCAGCATCTGTCCTGATGATTAAACTCAAACATCCGTTGGTGAGGACAGAGAAATGAAAACCCTTGGTGGTGCTTCCTCACAGCCTGTGTTAGAAGGCAGCATCACAGAGCTTAGGGTGAGATATCACAGCCCCATTATCAGATTCCCCACGATCAGGAATCTGAACTGGAAAGCTCTTTGCAACTTTTGGAAACTTCTGAGTTGTTTTCTTCACCTCACAGCAAAACACACCCTTTAATAGATGTTTCTTGGTTTTGAGTGAGTCTCTCTTGCTCATGATCTTCCACTTTGCAGGCAACTCTCAAGGTAGGCAAATGATAAAATGCTCGTTTATGCAGTGGAAATGAAGAACTTTCATAAATGGAAAACACAATCACAGTACATTTCACAGATAAATTCAGTTGCAACCTTGAATCCAGTACTTGGAGCAAGTGCATTGATTCTTAGATCCCTAGAAGCTAATGCTTTAAAAAACAGGAATCAAAAAAATATTATTTTTTTTAATCAATAAAGATGCAATGGAGAGGATGGGAGGGGGAAGTGTAGAAAAACATTTTACACTCTTACCTCTAATTTCAGGGAAGGATGGTTATAAGCTGTTGCCTGAAATATAAAATTATCCCTAAGGCAGAAGTTCAGAGATGGTCCCTCCTACTCAGAACAGCTTCTTGATGCCCTGTGCATTTTGCCATTGATTTCACTCATTGAGCTTGGTAAGGAGCCAAGCTTTAGGGAGTCAGAGCTTTCCACAGCTCTATCCACCTTTTGTGAACACTCACAGGGAAATAACACCAGGACTCTCCTTTACTCAGACAATTTCCCTGACAACAGCAAGAAACCAAAGGCAGGGTTAGCAATGCCATCATTTATGATGTATTGTTAGCAGGCCAATGTTTGGTGTATGTTTACAAAACCCTCACTGGGAATTTTTAGTCAGGTTATCTTGCTATTCAAATTATTGCAAGGGAAATACCAAGCATATCCATTAATCGAACCAGAAAATGTCTTCTTCAGCTTTTTTTTTCTGGCCCATTTAGAATACACTTGCAGCCCTGTGAGGTGTCATGGCTGGGAATGAGGAAATTGAGCTAGAATCAGGAAGGTTTGTCTCTTTTCCAACATAGTGCATGCCTGCAACCATTTTGAAGAGAAAACTTTTTGAAATAGCTTGTGGAGGTGATTAGGCTTGTGATCCCTGTTAGGCTGAAAAATTTTCCTAGAAACTTCCTGCTGAGTTCTAATTCCATCAGGGCAACTGCACAGGTGGAGACATTCCTTTAAAGCCATGTGCCAAATCAGTGGTGTCAGACACAATTTTGGTTATGGTATCCCTCAGCCTGTGACTGTCACAGTATTATTCTTGATTCTCACTTTACATAGCAGAGTGGCTATTGGTATTCCAGATGTTTAGATATAATTACAATAATTACAATAAAATGTGATACCTTGAAGAGAGATTTTGTTCTTATAACTTTGAAAGCCAAAGAGATTTAAAATTGTTGAATCAAATTGTCATTGTTGCAATAGATGGAGAATTTAAAATGTTCCCTCAGAGCTCATAACAAAATGCCCAGCAGAGAATTTATAAACCAGATAGAAGTAGAGCATACCTTGCCTGTTTGCATCTTGTTACTTGGCTGTAGTTATGCATCAATATGGAGAGGAAACACAGGCTTAGGCAAAGAAACAAGATAAGAACAAAGCAACACTTCACAATTAATTCGATACTTTGATGTACAGAACACGTTACTGATAAAGCTTTAAAACTGCTTATGCTTGAGATACATGAAATTTAGTGATAACTTAGATGGTGATGTATGCATTGCTAGGAACAGACAAGCCTTCTTTTTAGGCAGTAGCACGTGATGAATTCTTTATTTTTTTCTAACTTCTTTTAACCATTTTTTAGCTTCTTGGCAATAAATATGAAGGTGCTACAGCAGAATGCTGCAGTAGGACAAATAGATAACTATGTAGAATATTGCATGCTTTCTGTGGATAAATGTATACTCTAGTCAGGAAGCTTAATCTGAATAATCATGTTTTCCATGGTTTAATCTTCAGCTTCCATGTAACAGAGAAGTTTGTCTCTGGGATGGGAAGAACCTTCTAGATCATCCAGGTTTCAAATGGAAACTTCTTTTTGTTGATGTCTTCCTACTCCTGTCCTAGGATATGGTTCACCATATGGTCTCCATGACATCTTAAACTTATTCTTAGTTGTTTCAGTCAGAATTTCTTGAGGAAAATCTCTGTGAGCATCACTGAAAGTATATTTTCTGTAAGCAAATTTAACAGATCTCTCTGCCAATCAATCAGCCAAAGGAAAAGCGAGTGAATATGACCGTGACCTTTGCAATGTGTGGGGTTGGGAAGGGTTCACATGACCCCTCACAATAGTGAATTTTTTCTTTAAAAGAACAATTATGAAAATGAAGTGTCTTTTTTATTTATGGTATTTGTTATCTTTCTGTACTTTCCTTTAGTCCTTGCTATTTTCTACCCTTCATACAATCACATGATGTTTTATTTAGAAGCCCTTAAAGGAATGAAAAAATCACAAATTTAAAGTCCTGCTTACCTTATCTGTAAGCTAAATTATACACCTTAATCATTATTCGAGTAGTTTATTCCCTCTTCCTGTGTAATTGTTTTTAAAATACCTAAACTGCCTCACAGAACTTCCCTGTCTATTCTTTTAAACATTTCTTCCATATTTTCTCTCCTGGCCCAGTTGCATGCATCAGTGACATGATATCCTTTACTGCTCAAAGGGTTTTTTGTTTTCAGTTGGTATCCTCATTCCAGTAGGTTTCCTAGTTCAGCTTTCCTTGTTTCTGCCAGAATTAATAACATGCATTTCATGGACCAAAGCTTTTCTTTTTTGAAAATGCAGCAGAACTTAAAATGTGAAGGGAAATGCAGAAATAAGTAGCATGATATAAGCCTCTCTCTTAAAAGAAGGCCTGTGAAAGGCTACATTGTTCTCTTCAGAGATCATCACGTGCCAGAAAATGTAGAGAAATGAGCAGTTTCACTCACCTGACAAAGTATATTCCAGCATAGGGCTATTTGAGATAGCACAATACAATTAGAATAGTAAAACTGTTAAAAATGAAATGCACATATGTTTCTCATTTACAGTCAGCTCACCACTGGGAGATACTAAAATCTCAAGAGAATTTCACAGATCCACAGGACACCTCAGCAGTGCGTAGTTTTCTGTTTGAATCTGATTTAGCTGAAAGGTAGAGCTACACAAATAGCCCCCAACTGGCTATCTGTATGAAAATAATCAAAGACTGAAAGTTGTCCTTATTTCTAAATCAAATTGTAGCCTATGCTCATCCAGCTCGAAATTCAGCTTTTACAAAAACATCTCAAAGTCTCAAGGGAGATCTAATAATCTATTTAGAAGTTAAAAAACAGGTGCCTGTCAATCACTGGCATCATGCAGAGAGGGCAGCACAAAACTGCAGAAAAGGTGTTGAGTTTAAATAGGTGAGTGTTTAATGAGAGGAAAACAGTTTCATAACTTATGGAGAATTTAAATTGTGAGATGAGCTGTGAAGGGGACATTTGAAGTCCATAGTGTGACCTATAACTGAGGACTAAATTCAGCAACTATAATTTACATATTGTTTATGTAAATTAACACCTGTGGTGTTTCTGATATGTGTAAACCTAGAATAAATACGTAAGAAGCCATGATCTTTCTTGTGGAGTACTCATTGCTTTAAGAGAGAACAATTTAATTGGCCAAAAGAAGAAACCTGGAAGTTATTACAATGCAGCCAGGAAAATAAATGGGGGACACCTGGGTTCGAGTCACAGAGACTAGAACCACAACACAGTGATTCTATTCAATGAAGTATTTTTTTTCCAATAAGTTGTTTGTTGAGGGAAAAAACAAAACAAAACAACAGTGAGTGGAAACCTAAACCTGGATGACGTTTTGAAATTATCCATTAAAAGAATCTTACAGTCATTGTTAAAAGATTACATTTTAAGCTGGTACTTTTAAACAAAATTCTCAGATCTTTTGGTGACAACCATAAAGCAGCTAAGAAGAGAAGTCCTCTCTGAAGCCATAGTCAGAGGCCACATGTCAGGAATTCTGTCAGATCAAATCCTTCAAAAAATTGATCTGATGTAGACAGGCTGCGCTACAGATGAGCTCCTCTTTCTGAGGAGAGTCCCCTTGAAGACTGGAATATTGAATTTGTTGTGATAGCGTTGTCTCACTTCGCCACTTTCAGAGTTTTCAGCATATCTAAATAAATAATTGCATATTCATTGCAGCAAGCCCTGGAATCAGCTCTCCTCTAATATCCAAACTATAAAGCTCTTTTTCTTTGGCCTGAAGTGATTTCTCTTGCATTGAGTTAAGAGTAAAAAAATCAATTAATTTTGTCCTCTAATCAAGTCTAATTTATGGATTACTAAAATCAGATTTGATGCAACTCAAACATTTGCAAGATTATTCACTGGAAGAAAAACCCCTTCCAGCCCTAATTAAATACCAGACTATAAGATGGCATAGTTTCCAGGCATGTGAAGGGCTTTTTTAACTCAGATCTGTTTCTAAATCATCCCCTTTTATTGGCTTCTAGCAAATAAACTGGTGTATGCAAGTGTGAATGGCATAAGCACTGTGTAAGACTAGTGGAGTTCATAAGAGCTTGCTGTAACTCCAGTGTTTCTGAGGATGTTAAACGTTTGCTCAAATACAAATGTAAGGGGGAAAGCAAATAGAATTAAATATTATGCCTGCGTACAATATTTAAATACAAATTCAATATTGTGCTTGTACCTGTGGCCCTGAACAACACTGAAATTCAAAAAAAGCAATGGCTATTGCATCTAAGCATTAACAAATTGTCAAGTAGTTAAAAAAATATGCTAATTGCCCATTCTGTTCAAAAGACTGAACTAGGCATCAAGCTGACCTCAAGATTTACAAGCTGAAGGAAACAGTTTAGTCACCAAGACCAACAAATTACCAAAATCTCATTCAAAAAGAATGATAAGAGCCATGTTCCCTGAAGCAAAGTACCCTGCAGATATTTCACCACATTGCCTGTCACTGCCCTAATCACATCTCCTGGCACTGCTTCTGGTAACTCAGACATAGCCCTGGTTTTGACTTACATCAAATCAATTCTAAATAAATCAAATTCTAGCTGTTGAATTTTCTGGAAAGTTTGGGATTAAAATAATTTTCTCATTCTTTGTCTAGCTGGAAAAAAAAATATTGGAGTTTCTCTTCTCATAGCATTGCATGTGCTCAGATCTTGGCTGCTGGTAAGGACAAGCTGTAACTAAGTAATAACATTTTTCTGCTTGGCCTTGTGCCTCTGTAGAGCATATTTCACTGTTCAGTAGCCTGTTGAACTAAGCAAGAAGGGGAAGGGAAAGACTCATTTCCATATTATCTGCACATGCTTGGCACACAACCCTTTGGAGCAGTTGCATAATTAGAAAATAGGATGATATGGAAGGGATTTTTTTTTAATATATAGTCCTCCTTCAAATATGTTTTTGTTCTAAATAGCTATGTGAATATTAAAGTAACAATTTCTCATTCTTAATAGGTTGCCTAGAAAAAATAAGTAAAAAAAAAGCCT
Source organism: Thryothorus ludovicianus (assembly GCA_013397245.1). Taxonomy (NCBI): domain Eukaryota; kingdom Metazoa; phylum Chordata; class Aves; order Passeriformes; family Certhiidae; genus Thryothorus; species Thryothorus ludovicianus. The sequence continues at coordinate 643,905 of VZTB01009772.1, read as the reverse complement.
TGCAAAAGATCTAATTTGGGCTTAGGATGATAATTTATTTATAATGTATTTCTCTTCTCCCCATCAAGGCCCTCTCGGCATTATGCAAATAATTATAAACCATATTAGAAACATCATTAAATATGTGCCATAACAGACAAACAAAATAGTAAAACCAGACCTGAGTCACATTGCTAAAGGGTGTTGGAAAGTGCTACAAGTTACAGCTGGTTGCAGCCTTGAAAACCATTTTTTTCAAGCCCAACTTTCCACCTCTATTTTTTTTTAATCAAACTTTCCCCATTTTTATTAGATGGCCTCTAGTTAATTCGCTGATCCAAGTGTACATACTGTTCTGCTTCAGCTGGTTTTATTGAAAGGAGCTCAAGATTCAAGCAGCAGGTGCCATTATACAGCTGAGCACTTAGCTTTACAATTTCTTCTCTTTTTATCTTGATGGCAACAAGAGGCCATTGCTGCAAATACGGTACTGCCTCCTCTGGCTCACTTCGGATTTCTATTTCTGTGTTATTGGCAAAAGCTGCTGGGTGGGAAGGTGGGAAGAGAGCAGTCTGGTTTTGTGCTGAGCTCTTGAAGCAGTGACACTGTTGGCCTGTGACATCTCCTGCCGTGCATGAAGGGTCTGATTTCAAAGGGCTTTCCTCAGGGTGAATTGACAGGATAACCCTTGTCTTTCAGTCATCATTTTTTTTAACTTTTTTTTGTGTGCCTAGACTGCCAATTCAGACATCTCCCCCAAGAGCCCAACAGCCCCATCAGTTCAGAGGGGAGGGATTCCCTGCCTTTTGTGGGGCAGCTCTGGCCCTCAGGGAGCTGGATCAAAGCCCACCAGCCCTTCTGAACAGTGCCCAGTTGACCGTGGAGCTGTCCAAAGACATTTCTGCCCCTTGGGCATTTCTGCCCCTTCTTGCACCCCTGGCAGCTGAAAGGTCTCCACAAACATTTCCAGTTTGCTCGAGGAGAAGGCAGAAAATACTCTTGGGATGGCAATGGACAACTTGGGAGTGCTGATACACAAAGGAGGGTGACAGCACGTATCAGACATGCATAGAAAAGCACATCTGTTCCTTTCCTTGTTAAAGCAGCAAATCAGCCAAATCTGAACCAACCTGGGCAACTTCTGTGTATGTGGAATTCTCTGTGTATAGAATCTTAGAATCACTGAGGTTGGAAAAGGCCTCTGAGATCGAGTCCAAACTTGATCAATGAATGGCACAATTGCAAATCATGAACAGGTAGAAATTATTTTTATGTTTTCAAAAGAAGTCCTTAAAAGATTATCTTTTGGCTTTCAAATATTAAGAGAGACACTGTACACTTTCTGTTCTTTTCTCTTAGAGGAGAGAAAATGTTCTAAGAGTCAGTTTTGGTCAATCAGGTTACATCAAAATTTCATTCTCTTTCAAAGAAAAATGTTTTTACCATCTATATTATCCAGCCTTCTTTTTCTGCATCATCACTGCTGCCATACCATGTTTTCCTCTTTTATCATTTTTATGATGAGACCTCCATCACAAAATCTATACCAGGCTACAGCCACCCTGGTTTCAGCCAGAATTAGTTGAGAATGCAGCTTATGCTAATTCTCAAACATTTTCTCATCCAAAGTATTTGTTTCACTGACCTGGAGCCTTTTTGAGGAAGGTGTTCACTTTTTAACCAAATTTCACATAATAAAACCCTAAAAATACCCAGCCTACGTTTTCAACTTCAAAATTGCTTTTGTTTAAAAAGTATTTTTTGATTGTGTTATGACAGAAAAGAGAAGAGCTGATTTAGGAATAAATTATCTGAAATGAACCTTTTCTGTATGGGAAATTTCAAGCTTTTGTGTTGTTGCTCAGAACAAATGAAGTCTTCAAGTGCCTGTTAAAAGTTCACATGGCTCAGAAATTTCCTATTTCAGGTAAGCAAGAGCAGCAAGAGATCTGTAATTGGCTTCATGTTTTGGGAAATTACAATACGTGGTAGTTCAAATTCAAAAAGGTATTTGAAGATCAGGTTTTTGGGGATTTTTTCCCCCCTGTGCAGCCCTGTAACAGTCAATCCAATTAAACACACCTGTGATGTGTTTCTTGTTACAATAGAACAAATTAATTGATTTTTTCTTTCCTGTTGCATTTTGAGAGAAAATCAGTTTTTCTAACATCTCATATCAGTGAGAGCTCAGGAGAGTTGTAGTGGTCTGGTAGCTCTTAATGACACCTATTTGTTTTGCTCTAGTTTTCCAGATCAAGAAATTCGCAGGGCAGCAGTCCAACAAATAGAAAATGTGTCAAATGATGAATTGTTAGAATACCTCCCACAGCTGGTTCAGGTAAGGAGGAAATTGATAGCCAAGGAAGTCTTCAGTCCAGATCAATAACTTCATTAAATACTTTTGATGCTTTCAAGTTGGTTAAGACATTGTCAGAGGAACAAATAAGTCTTACCAACTGATGCAATGAGTGGATTAAAAACTGGACTGAGGGAGAGTGTTTCCAGCTGAGGAGAATGGCATTGTTTCAGCATTCTGATTGAGCTGTCATATACAGCACAGGAAGGTATTTTCAAGTAAAAAAGAAAAGTAAAAAGCGTCTCTGAACAAGAGAAATTGTGCTCAGGTGCCAGGGCTTCACTGCAGTCAAGGAAGGAAAGTCTGTTGCCACAAATCACTGGAGTTTTAACACCAAATTTACTGAGAAAATCTTTGTCAACACAAAGTGGCTATTTGGGTTGGAATTGTCTCTTTAGAGATGTACATTGCATTTCACTGGAAATTAATGTTCTGCAATTTATCACATCACTGCTTCCAAAGCACTTGGTGATTGAATAGGTCCTATGCTGGGGCTGAGCAGGAACTTTTGAAAGCTTTATACCTTCACTTGGTGACACTGTGCGTATGGATGACCCACTATCCACACTGCAGGGTTTCTCAGGGTTTCTCTGTGTTTGTGATATCTGCTTATCTAGCTAGATATCTCTATATGCATTTATGAATATATTCATGTAATCCACTACTGTGAGGCAGCGGAACCTTCACAGCTTTACAACATTCACAAACTGCTGTGGCCTTTCACCTTCCACAGCTTCTGTTCTAAAAAAAGTTTATTTTCCAAACCAGATATTCAGATATAAAATTAAATACAGCAGTGATAGTTTTAAGTGAGGGAAGACAAGCTGCTTATTTATATGCATGTTAACTCAGAATTAGGATGGTGTCTGTTTGTCTTAGGGGTGGTCATAGATCCTTGTGAGCTGAAGTTTCTCTGTTCATTGCATTGCCAGAGCAAACCCCTTGTGTCTGATTGCTTAGTTCAAACTGGGTACTTTCTGACTGCTTTTGTTGTAAAGGAAAGACACTAAAGCCAGCATAAAATTGATTTTTGTCATCTTTTCTATTAAGGTGCTCAAGTTTGAGTGGAGTCTTGAAAGCCCTCTGGTGAAGCTCCTGCTGAATCGTTCTCTTCAGAGCATCCAAGTAGCCCATCAGCTTTACTGGTAAGGCCATTTGCCATTGCTACAACAGCCATTTTCTGTCACAGTGAAATTTATCCATGATTCCATGGGTGATAAGCCTTCTTTTGGTTTAAAATCCACAGAAGTTTTACTCCTCTTTCAGTACTGGATATGGGTAACTTGTATAAAAGACCCACTTAGCTCTGCCTTCATCCTGCCCCTGGGCAGAAGGAAGAGAGGGGAGTTCTATTCCCTTAAGTACTATAACACTTGGTTTTTCAGCTTTTTTTTTTTTATTGAGCCAAAAATAGCCTTCCCCAATATTTACAAGCATTAGTTCACTTTCAAAGGAGGCTAGCTGCTTTTGTGATTTCCCTGACCTCTCCTGAAGTTGTCAGAATTCCCATGTGTGTCGAAATGTATGTCTTACCCATTTTTGTATCAGTCTGACTTGTGATGGTAGAGTTTCCAACAATTCCTTTTCATGATTATGGAGATGTACCAGGCTTGGAAGAAATTGCTATTCACCATCTACCTCCAGCATAAGGGGTCCTCGTATTGTTGAATTATTCTGTTTGCTGTACTGTTACCTCAAGGCTTTCTGAGAAAGAATGTGGCTTTCTGATATCTCAGCATCTGCCCTGTGATCTGAAAATCAAACTGGTGTATTTTTTTTTTTTTTATGTCTTTAGTAGTGATAGATGAACTGAGCTTTCATTTACAGTTCAACTGGTTCAGATCCCTTAAACCAAAGCTTTCCTCCCTGCAACAGAAAAAAACCAATTTGAAATGTAGTCATTTGATTGATGAAGTGTGGGGCTGGGAAGAGCATAAATAATACTTTCATACCTGCATGGTTTCTGGAAGTGTTAGTGGGGATAAAACAGAATTATTAATGTGTTTGTTTTACTGAAATGAGTAGGATAATGTGCTTAATGAGCATATCCTTCAAATAAAGAGGAACCACATTTAGCGAGCCATTTTTCGACAGTGCCTGAAACATGCCTGAGACAATTTCTACTAATATTAAACTTAGTCATACTGTATATAAAATATCCAGTGTGGAGTTTTAAATATGCCCTAAGAGCTTGTAGTTTTCCTGTAAAATTAGAAATTCTATCTAGGGTTCAGTGGACAGGAGAACATCATTAATTTGCCTGTGTTTTCTTTAACTCCTCTCCTCAGGAAAAAAATTACTATCTGCAATCTTCTTCCTCTTTATTTTCCAGTGCAAACCCCTATTTTCCCCCAAATTTTGCTCAAACTAATATTATAATCTTGAGTAATACAGAGCAGTTATTCCTTTCTGATATATATGGTTATCTGGCACAGTGCAATGTTAAGTGGCAAAATAAATTTATTTTATATACAGTTTAATTTATACAGCAACTACATCCATATCAAGTAGATTATTTCTCAAGGCTCACTGTATTCTCTGCCTTTCTGCTGGTAGTAGCTCTCTCCATGCTGGGTACCTCTTTTATTTAAATGTTTTGTCCATATGTTTCAAGCTAAACTGAGAACATAAATGTGACAAATATCTCTTAAAATTGGGTGCTTGTATTTGTCATCTACACTTAGGGATTTTTTGGCTACTCTGCTCCACCATGTTCTTCAGTAATAAACTCTTCTCTTCCTAACATTCCAGTTTATGTGATTACTCACCTTCTTGCTCCCATATTTAAAAAAGCAGTTTTCCAAGCTGTAAATTCTACTTACAAAGTTTACCAGTAATTTGGTGGTTTTATTAATAAAGTCTGAAATAATTCATAAAATATTTCCTTCACAAGTTGAATTTCAGTCATTATAAAAGTAAGGGAAAGCAGAGGCTTTCTTCCACTAATTTCTAAAGCGACTTTTAAAAGAAGTTCAATGATTTAATAATGTGGGGAACACATGTCCATGTACACTCAGATAACTTCTAAGAAATGCGATTGTTACATTTTATTCTCAAGTGTCACGTTCTGTTTCATTACCATATTAGCTATAAAAAAGCAAAGACTGATAAAACAAAACTTTAGTAACAAGTTTTTTGTTTATTTTTAATTGTAATGAATGACATTACAATTAAAATTCTGTTAAATAATATGACAATGAGCACACTGTACCTGCCCAAAATAAACTTGAAAAAGAAGGCTAATGCAATATAGAAAACTGGTAAAGTGGTTTCAGAGCCACTGGGGAAAATTCAACTGATTTGAACTTCCATGTTTTACAATAATATAGTGAATTTAGAAATTACTAGAAAAGGTGGTGACTGTCAACACTCATTTTAATGACAAATATTATTTATAATAAGATGTCACTTATTTCAAATTGACTCAATCTCCCTTTAGGTCAGAGAAAAGCAGCCACTCGACAATGGTGTACTGTCTCATCATTTTTTTAATATTAATGTTGGATAGCCAATTGTTAATTTCTTTTCATCAAGCAGTGATAAGTTTGTCTGAAGATTTTTTTTTTTAAATTATGGGGCAGTAACTGGCAAAGGTGGACAGAGCAGAGAGAATATTCATTCTTCAACATATCTTCAGCTGTGGTCAATCAGGATAGCTTCAATCTGTTCTTTGCTTGTGTCTGTTGCAGATTTGTTCCATTAATTCTGTAACTAAAAATGAGAAGGATCTTACACCCTGTTTGAATGTTTGGGGTTTTCCTTATCATTTGTGTCTTTTACCTTCTCTAAAATCTTGAGGAATTGGGGCTATCTGTATCCTTCAGTGTTTCAGCTCCTCATTGGTGCTTCTGAATGCCCTCCCCTTTCCAAGGAGACTAAAATTTACCCACGCACACTGTGCCAGCACAGGGCTCGTGTTCAACTTAAATCCCCTTTTAGTCTGATTTCAGGACCTCCTAATGTCCATGAGGCATGGGGAATTATCCCTCTACCTTCCAGACATTCTCTCTGATGCTAGTCCCACCAGAGCTCCTGGGAGGCAAGAAGGCTGGAGCAAGCTTCCCCATTCCCTGGAGCCATGGTGACAGGTTATTAAACCAGTTTTAGCAAAGCACAAAAAGTTGCTTGAGGGGAAAGAAACATGCTGAGCCTTTTTGGGCCCTTCTGCTCATTGAAATCCACTGCTTGTCTCCTTGCTACTTGATGCTTCACACACAGGTGGGTTTTTGTCAGCTTTTGGGCTGGAGTTTTAATCCCCCTGGCATCCTGCCAGTCGGTTCCTTCTTGCTTGAGTATTTTTGGCTTTTAGCTGCTGTCACAGGTGGCAGCTGCAGCGTGGAATGGGAACAGCTGGCTGGGGCAGCAGGTGGCCAGGAGAATGTTTTACAGATGGTTGCCTTCCCCAGGATGATTGAATAATGGGGGAAATACGGTGTCCTCCAGGATCTGTGGCAGCTGCTGGAAGGTGCTGCTGAGGAACAGGTTCCATAGTCAGGGCAGAGTGGGAGTGTTTGTAAATTCTGCTGGAGCAGGAGAATCTGATTGCTCAGCTCAAGGAAAGAAAAACTCAGGTGAAAACCTTGCTGAAGACAAAATGTCCTTTTGCCTTCTAAGTCACTTAAACTTTGGAGAACTTTCCCAGTTTTTGGCATTTCCAAACTACAGGTTGACTGACAAGAGAAAAGGGAACAGTCTTCTATCTCTCCCAAGTCCACATCTTTGTAGAAAAGTAAGAATGTGAGATCACAAAGGAACTTGGTGGATTCCTGCACACTGGAAACAATGTGAATCAGACTATTGATTTCACAGCTAGAACATATTTTTTTTTCCTATATATACAGAAAAAGAACCATAAGAAGCAAAAAAGAACATAGCAATGTATAAACCCCAGTTAACGTTTTGTGCTCTTGGGAGGTTTGTATCTCAATACCTTCTCCAAAATCATTACCATTGTTTCATTCAGAACTCCAGCACTGGAACAATTACTTCATATTTCTGAAAGGAAATATATTATTAACTGTCAAAACTGGTCTATGTTAACTATAATTTACTTAAAGAGTTCAAAGGAAGGAATAAACCAAGTGGATATTCATTTGTCCAATGCTCTTAATTATGTGAACATTAAACAGAAGACCATCCTTCAGGTCTTTTTCTTCCTGCATTATCATATCTTTCTCTGACACTCAGAAGTTATCGAGTCTGCTAATTATTAAATGAACTTCCTAAACAGCTGTGCAGAGCAGGCTGAAAACCCCAGCCCATTAAAATGACATGAATGTCTGATTGTCCTGATTGTCATAAATCTTGTCTGATTTATTTTGCATTTGGCTCCTTTTGCAGTTAAAAATACAAAAGATCTTGTTTTTGTGTTAATTTGGTCCTTCTTACTGAGCAGAATTCAATAAACATTTAATCATGTGTGTAACTGTAAATCTGTTTAGGAATAGCCAGCCCAAGTATGTGTTTGGTTCAGTTAAGTGGTGATTGTGAATTTCATTGGAATTCAGAGCACTCGATCGTTATGTTTGCACTGCAGAGAACCTCAACCATAGGTCACACCTTGGGAATCTAGTTCTGAAATCATAATTCTTGTTTGTATAACTCCAATCATTTGGAGACCTTTTTTCTCTCTATTTACTTATGGGTCTCATAAATAACACCATTAGAGCATTATTTGTGTGAGATAATGATTCAGCCAACTTCTGTGCTAAGTGCTTCATTATCAGCTGTGTGGGCCTTGGGTTACTGCCTTGTACAACAGACAGATAATTATTTCGTTTCCAAATTACAGACTTTCCAGATTCTTGGACTCTAGTTTTAGAAAAAGATGATGTCAAATGAAGTAAAGAGATTGTTGAGAAGAAGTAACAACTGTTGGCTTTGACCTTTAGTAGTTACAGACTTTGTGAGAAAACAGTATATTTAAATCAACAAAACCATATCTTGCATTTAATTAAACACATTTTAGATTTAAAAAAAATAAACTTAGATTTTAGAGTCACTTTTTGTGTCTCCAAAGACAGAGGAGTGAACTGGTTTTGGCCTCAGCTGGAATTAACAAAAGGAGGTGCTAGCTGGAGGACTAGAGGACTGCAGGGGAAGACCACATTTTAAACTTTCAAAAGTCTAACAAAAAGCAAAATTAAAATAAACTCCAAAGAATAAAAAAATCAAATTGGAAACATGACTGGGAAAGGTTAACAAAGAATCTAAGTATGGCATTTTAACATTTAAAATATAAAGAGAGAGTTAGTTTTCCCATACCGTTAAAAATTATAGCTTTTAAAAAAAATCTGTTTAAAAATTAATAAAGCACGAAGTTATGCCTTTTTGTATTTTAGTCAAGATGAGAAAATCTGGTGAGTCACTGACAAAAGACATAAATAACATAGTTGTGCGTGTGTCTGTTTTTAATTATTTTAATGATTCTTAGTAGAATGAATGTGTTCCTGCATGTTGAGAAATCTGGGAATGCTGGATGTTTTTCCAAATCCCGTGCAAGCACAAAAGGGAAAAGATGAGTTGAACTGGTGATCATATATCAATGTGAGCATGGAGTGAAGCATCATTAATTTTATTGGTGCAGGAAAATATTAAGCTGCACAAAATAAGTTACTGGACACAGAGATAACTCTATGTGTGTCCCACCTTTGGAGCAAAAGAAATTCCATGCCAAAAGTCATATTTAAGGAGGATTAATGTTGTCCAGCGAATCATAAAAAAGTCTGTAAATGCCAGTTATTAGTGCATGTTACTGTAATGAAAAAACACACCACTGTGTATGTGCACAAGTGAACCTACTCAGAGCTGCAAAAGGGCACAGAGGTTTCTGAAAAGCTTTAATTCTTTTAGCTGCTTCATGATTTATAAGGTACCACTACAAAGAAGTTTTTTCAGTACATTGTTTTTCCAAACATGACTTGTCTGATTTATTTTGCATTTGGCTCCTTTTGCAGTTAAAAATTCTGGAGCTGACAAATCTGATTTTTCAGCTATGCCAGAAAACTCCCCACAAGCTCCAAGTTATATCTGTCCTAACCCCTCCAGCCATGCAGCTGAACATGAAAGATGGGTTTGCCTTTTGGATCTGCTCTGTGGGAAGGATGGCACAGAGCCCTGTGGTGGTCTCTTGTCTCAGAGCCCTGTGGTGGTCTCTTGTCTCTGATTCTGGGATGTGATGGGCTCCAGTGGCTCCCCTGGGCAGCTGAGCAGCTCTGGGGAAGCAGAGGGGGACTCAGAGCAGGGTTCTGTGCAGGTGTCCCACACAGCTCTCATCTGGGCCTTTTTTCTTTCTTTTCCCATTAAAAATGTTATATTGTTGCTTCTTTCAAAAACAAAAAAGGGAACCAAAATCTTTCCTGGTGGTTATCTCATGTAATCTTTGCTTGTCCCAGAGGGACATTTGGGGTTGTAAACCAGAGTAGCAATAAGTCAGGAAATTTTTAAAGATAACGTTCATCTAGCTCTGTTGCTTCACATGGGTAATTTTCCATCATGAATTTGAAGGATGTGGAATTATTTTGATATTTTTATATATTGTGAAAAGCTACTAGAAAAAGATGGCTGAATCTAATCCTAAAAGCAGTTTCTTTACATGGAAATTTTCCTTAGGGTAGGCCAGCATTGAGTGGCCAACTTCAATGATCTGATATTTCCAAATCATTCATAACAGTAGCTGCAATTTAAGGATAATGCAAATTTCCCAAAGCAGATTGTGAACTGGTGATGGAGACAAAGCCTCCGTTGGAAAGCAAACAGCATGGAGAGGATCCCCTGTGAGTCTCACAGGGCAGCTGGTGCTGTGTTTCACTGGTGAGATGCTGCCTCTGCAGCCCAGAGCAATCCTGCAGCTGGGAGGGATCCTCCAGGGAGCTGCTTCTGTGCTGCCCCTGCTCCTGAGTGCTCAGCTGAAATACTGGCACAGGATGCCACACTGAAAACTGTTCACATGTAACATCTAATAAAAAATTAAATTTAGTTGCATTTCATGATTTCACTTTCAGCTTTTGTGATTTGTGAATATTTGGGGGGAAAAAATTAAATTTATTTCCTTTATGTGAAACTTTTGTTTTGCTAGAAATGGCAATTGTTGTACTCAAAATGAGTCTGCAGATGTTTCAAAATTGTATTACATTATGTAAAACATTTTATAAGTTTTTCTTTGGTTGGGGTCTTTTTTTAGCTTAGCAAGCTTTTGTGTTTCAACTAAAGCTGTTTGAAACAGTTTTTGACAAAATTTCTCTTGAGCTACCTCAGAGTGTTGTTTTCAATCCATTTACTTGGAACACGAAGTTTTTGCCTCATGACTTGAATAAATGCAGTTCAGGCCCTGATTTCCTTGGACTGCTGTGCTTGGAGTGCTCATTTATAGTTAGGCTGTTGATCACAGCCTGGTCTAACAGGCTGAGTTTTGTAAACCGTTCCTATTTCTGAACACTGCCAGTGAGAACTTCAAGGGAAAGTCGGAATAAACAGAGAGAGGCTTCAAGTGGATACAAGACATCCAGAGTAATGAGTTTTTGGTAGGTTTAATGTTGCTGTTAGCTGTGTGTTTTCTGTGGTTAATATTTCTAGGTTTAATCATCACTTTCCACCAGCAGTGAAAACTAGGCCTTGGACCTTTGCCTAAATAACTGAAACATTAGAAGAAATGGAATCATGAATTAGACATTGCTGAATGTGTTCCATCAGTGCATGATTTAGCAGAAAATTGCTTTCTAATTTTTCTTCAATTTTGATTAATTTTTCTTAGAAGAGAATTTCGTAATGTAAACCCAAATATAATTATTAGCACATTTTAAAATAAATAAATAAACTGGAATGAAATGTACTATTTCTGGGCAGGAGAGGGTAAAGATTGATAACAGGTCCTGTCAGGATACCAGCACAGAATTACTATAATTCAGTATTTTTAGGTGTTTGCAGATGATGGCCATTTCAAGATTAAACTCATAAAGCCCTTACTGTTTGAAAATATTTCCCTAAATATTAATTGCTTTCAGAATGCTCACCCATACTCAATGGCATATTAGTCTGTAATTAGAATGATGTCATTTGGATGCTGACCAAATTAAAAACTGTTTGAGAGTGGAAAGAAAGAGCTGTCAGATGAGTTCTTTGCATGGCTCTTTTGCTTGAACAATGTTGCCGTAATGTTGTAATAACCTCCTTTTAAACAAGAGAATTATTCAAGGGACCATTGTCTCACATTGTCTCCTTCAGTGTTTTCTTGGCAAAGAGCCCACCTGGTTGGAACTGATGTACATTGGACCTTGAATTCAACAGAAAGTGACCAGTGAATCTAAAAGAATTAAGATTACTTCCAAATCTAAAGCCTGTAAAATTCTTCCCAATGGGTCGTACAAGCCTTAGGCATCTCTAAAAAGACAGCTGAATTGTCCTTTAGCTTTCTCTGTCAAATACACAGGATACTGTTTGGTAAAGCTCAGCACATTATTTTTTGCTTCAGAAAGAAAATCAGGCTACAAAAACTGAATTTTATCTCTGAAAAGCCTTTATTCCTGTGTAAAGGCATTCACAGGTATGTTATCACAATGTTGCATCAATGGTGGGGGGCTGACAGGAGTGTACGACAGCAAGGAATTTTTCACTGGCTTTTTTTGGAAAGTTTGTTCATCAAAATCAAAGCTTTTCAAACATGGAGCTTAGGTGGAAACATTCAGATGGCGTGTCAAAAAGTCCTAATTCTTCTGCTTGTCACTGGAGATGGGAAAGCAGAGCCTTGTGGCTGAGGTAATGCAGTGAGTGCCACGTTGAGCTGTTCTTTGAGCAGTTTATCTTCCCCTCCCCATTGCTGTAAATCTTCCCATCCATCCTAAAGCAAGTCACCAGCGTGCTCCCAACTCAGCTCAGAGGAGGGGCAGTGCATATTTTGGACAACACTTAATGCAAAATTTGTTATTTCAGGTACATCTCCTTCTCTTAGTGTTCATCTGAGTTGCTCAATCCTAACTCATTAACAGGTTGTCTTATTTCTTAGCTTGAAAACACACCATCTTTTAGGCACATTAATTTTTGAAGTACCACTGGTATCTCACCTCTTCAGTGTGTTGCCTGTCTGCTGTTCACTGCTGGCTGTTACTTGAGGGAAAATCTTATGTTAAGGAAAAGATTTTAAAAATACATTTAAAAAAGAAAGTGTAATGAAGTGGAGCTTGGGTTTTAAGGATAAACTGCTGGCAGCATATATATGGGAAATTATTTGTTTGTAAATTTGATCAAAGCCTCAGTGCTGGAGTAGCTATTGTTTTTAATTTTCTATCTTTCAAAGACCTAGTACAAATTACCTCCACTGAAAATTTTGAATGATGAATACAAATTTGTTCATATTCATTATTTTTTTTCTACTTAGAATTTTTTCTCGTTCAGGATTCTGTGGGCAGTAGAAAAATAACATTCTGGCTGAGTTCTTGCTGGCTCAAAAGTGCTTGCAAGCTGTGCAAGCAAAGTATAGTGGAGCAGCTCTAGACTGGTGAGGGCTCTGTTGTGTAAACAAACAGATGTGGAAATAAAGCCAATATCTTTTGTCAGTATTAGAGGCAGTATAGGTATTATAATAACATACTGTAGTTAGAGAAGTTATTAAGTGTTTACTTGAATAGAGAAACAGTGGCACATGCACAGGTGGGTGACCCTTTCAAACCAGCACACTCCCTCTTTCACAGAATGAGATTTCCTTTCTTATCTAATATGTGATTTGTACAGTTCAAATCCTTAGACATAAAGGGTGACTCTTAAGTATTTCAGCACAAACAGCAAAGCCACCTCCAACATATCTCTCAATAAAATCCTGTTTTATGCTTCTTACACTTGATTTTTCTAGCTTGTGTAGCAAGGCTTATATCCAAATAGATTAAATTTATTTTTTTTCCCCTTACATAAGTGCTCAGTTTTCATGTTTAGCCTCCCCCAGCAATTGTTCACAGTCTGTCATGCTGTGATTAAAATAACTGTTCCCCCAAGGTCTCCTTCCACTTCATACCCAAGATTCTTCTAGATTCCCTTGGAAGTGGGTAGAGGATGTAATGTGCAAAGTAGTATGCATGATTCTGGCAGTGCAAAGGGTTGAAACTGGGAATTCCCTCCACCTGCTCTGAAAACACTTCTGTCTCTTCTGCTTCAGGATCCCACTCTGCTCCCAGAAACAGAAGTCTGCACAGTGCTCACTGGTTTGGGAAAGGAGGACATTGCTGCAAGGTTCCCAGTGTTTGCACCCCAGTGTGGCACTGATGGAAGTGACACAAAATGTGCTTTGGGCAGGCAAGGAGCAGACAGGAATCACTGGGGGAATGAAGGACAGCAAGCAAAATATCTTTATAGGAGGAAGGATGCAGAAAAGCAAGAGGAGAGAAGACATAAGAAGTACTGTAACATAGTTCTACTGTGTTCTAATAATACTTTTTACCAGCAGTTAAGTTTAGATTCAGGTGACTTCCTGATAGAACTGGGGGTTCTGGAACCAGTTCCATAAAAAAGCGTTATTCCCAAGTATAACCTGTGCTGCTACTCTACTCTTCCTGTATGGTGTAATTTTGATTCCTACATTGTTCCCCTGAAGACCCTTGTGCCTAGAGGTGTGCACACCTCTCTGTGCTTCTGTTTCTAAGTTACTGATTCTAGAATACAAATAGACATCAAGTGTCCTCTTGGGAAAATCCCTGGAGACTTGTACTTAATCACTTCCCACAAATTCTGACGCTGACTGAACTGTCCTTCTTTGCCTGACATAATTTCTCTGAGAACCTCAAGGGCTGGGGGCCAGACAGTAGGAAACATTCAGCTGTTCCTTCAGAGAATGGAGCCCTCGCATTTTGTGTGCTGCAAACTGAAAAGAGGATTTTATCCAGGCAGTGCCATAGGCATTCCCACAAATTCTGACATTCTGTACACAAGGGTAGTTCTGACAGAGATGGTTTAGTCAGTGTAAAGAGTAGTGTGGAGTATTTGTTCCTACAAATTAATCTGTGTCACAGGAATTTTGAAATATTTGCTGTTCCTGTGACAGCTGGGTCCTGGCTTGAAGTGCTTGCCAGAAATTTCCCTCCAGTTTCTGTGGTTGATAGGACAGAGCAGAGTGGCACTCAGAAAAGCAGATGTTGGCACAACTTATTCATGTTCCTGGACAAATGACAGGCCTGCCTGTCTTTTGAAAATCCTTTTCTTCTGGGGACCCATCATCATCCAGTCAAGTCTCACCTCCTGCCATCCCAGGAGCTCTCCCACCCTGCTGCCAAGGACAGGCCCTCTGAAAAGCCCCATCCAAAATCAGAGCCAGCTCTGCTTAGAACAGGGGCCACACCAGGGCACTTGCAGAGTTTCCTCTTTCTGTGCACTGCAAATGAACCCCGTGGCTGTCTTTGGTTCTTTACTGGTCCATTTCTGCAGCCCTCCAATTCTCCAGCCACCAGGACAGTCCTTGGGAAAGGGCTTGCACAAAGGCTGCTCTTGTTGGGTGTTTTCCAAATAACCTGTTCTGTAGTAGGTGCCATCTCTTGGATGGAGACTTTCACCAATAACTTTCTGTAGGGTTCCACACAGGTCATGTTCAGCTTAGAGAGTGTCATGGTGAAAACCATGGAATCAGGATTTTTCACATTATAATAAGAACAAACAGCACAGAAATGAGGGTGTGCTCTTTCTTCTGTAGCATCTGAAGAAATCAAGCCTGAAGGCAAGCTGAACAAACCCAAAATTATTTAGAAGGAAAAAAAAAAATAGCTAGATGGGCTGAGTTCAACGCTGCTTAAAGGAAGCTTTTTCTTTTGTTAATTTGTTTCAGTCAGTTCTTTTACAATAATATAATGGAAAATATGAAGAAAAATTGTTAAAGTAAATACCTTTAGAGAAATTACCTGATTATTCCATTCTGCCCACATCACCAGTCACATGCTTCCATATAAAAGTTCTGCAGCTAGGTAGAAAACACAAAATTTAATGGTGATATTATTTGGAAAATAGCTTTATAAAAAGCCATAAGTTACAAGTGACAGCAAATGCTCTTTAGAATAAGAAACCAGTAGTTTTCAATTAGTGTTAAATGAGAAATTATGTTATGTCAGCTGATATTAAATCGGTATAAATGTCTGGATTAGTACAAAATTATCTGATGTCTGGAAAAAAATATTAATTTACTGAATTGATTTTAAACAGGCTCATTAGCTTTAGCGTGGCAGCTGCCATCTTGGCTAATGAAGAAGGGTCTGAAGGGAAGGGATTTCCACAGTCAAATTCATTGGCTTGGATTAACTGAAAGAACAATCCCTCATCATGAGTGTTGTAACACATTCTACATTTTTAACTGAAGGAACACCTTGTTTGTGCATCAGCAAGGGAAGTGGGGTTCCATCTGGGAAAAAGGCACTAATCATTTGCAGTAATTATCCTGTGAGCACTGGGCATGGAGAAGGTCAAACAGGAAACAAGATTTCGACGATTTGTAGCATTTCCTTTGTCGAGTGTGGTATTAAAAGCCAATATTTATTCTTCTACTTAACCTGCTCCACAGTGTCATTCATTGGGTGTGATCATTTCTATCAGGAGAAGCTCTTTAATTTAATTAAACTTTTCTAATAGGCACCAGCTTTTGAGTGACTCACACAGCCCTCAGATCTCGTGTATGTACGTCTGTGGATAGGGCAGTTTGTCAAAGTGGTTTGAAGCAGCCACGGTGGCAAATATTCCTGAACTTTATTGTATGTGTCACTCAGAAGGACATTACTTGGCCATGGCATGAAAATGGAGCCTCATTCAAAGGATGCCCCATTTTAAATCTTCTCTGCATCAATTCGAAGTTGACACATGCTGGCTTCAGCTGTTGCCTAGCTTTGTTATGAGGAGTTTTCAGACCAGCAATTTAAAGGTGATTCAAACAATTTGCCTGGCTTACCCACAGCTGCCACCCAGTGAGTGCTGCTGGTAGGAAAACCATGGCACTTACCCAAATTAATTTTTGGCATGCACAGATTTTTGGTCTGTCATCTTTGAAGAAATGTGGCTGATTCAGGGGGATTCACAGAGCACGTATATGGTAGGAGAGAGGAAAGGTGGGTGCATCTCAGTCCTCCATCCATCTGCATCCTCACGTGGTGTCAGCACAAGAAGAGCACTCTGAGAGTGAGAAAGATGCCAACAGCAGAGCCAGGGAGCTCCAAGGTCCCAGGAGCATTCTGTGTCAGATGGCTGATCTATATTTATGCTGCCAATGCAGTGACTGCCCCTGGAGATCTTGCTCCACTCTTTACCTGACCCAGGACATATGGAAATATGACATCTGCTTGCTGCAATGATACTTCCACAAATGTGATTGTGAATATTGGAACCAGACCTGGACTTTTTATCAGAACAACTGAATCTTAATTTTGTTTTCTTATGAGCAAAAATAAAAATGCCTGGGGCTGTTATTTTCTCCAGGATGATTGAAAGATGCTGGCAAGATGGCTTCTCACATGGGAAGGAGGTGGCAATGTTATTAAAAAGACCTATTTGCCATGGCATTTACCTCTGGCATAAGAGCAGCTGAAAAACAATCACAGCATTCTGTGGAGAGCCTGTAAGAAATAAATCTCTTCTCCTCTGAAAAGGAAAACAGAAGCGCAGAGAAATAAATTAATTTTGCCAAGGTTACCGATCAAGTAAAATTCAGGATGGATTTTTGTTCTTATATCTGTCTTAAATTCTTCTGACATGAAAATCTATGGATTTTAACCCCAAGGTTAAAATGCAGTTTGATCTGAGGAGGCTGATGTAAGATTTCCTTGCTAAAAGCTTAAGAAGCAACACCTTCTTGCTTAGAGGTTCATTAAAGGGGATTTCACTTTATTCAAAAGTTTGTTCAGATCAGGTCCCACAGCTGAACATGTCTCAGCAGAGCTGAGACAGTCTTTTAAACCTAGATGAAACTCTCTGTGTACTCCTAGCAATGAAAGAGCAACAAGGTGTCTGAAGTGAGAGATTAATTTCAGCAAGCCTCTGCAAACCAAGCCAACCCAATTTCATGTAGATCTCTGCCTCATTTTCCTACTGTGCTTGCCCTCCAGCTCTTCTCTTTGCCATGGTAACTAGGCCAGCTGTCGACTAGGAAAATACCCTTGGGCCATCTAAAAAAGAAAGGTTTTCTCTTACTAATTTCTTACAGCAAGCTTTCCCTGGTACATGGGCTTAACTTCAAATTCCCACTTCTCTATTTACAAAGACAATATTTGGTGGCAATAAAGCAGTGGAACGGAAGGAAAATCAGAACCAGACCAGTATTTAAAAAGGAGAAATCTAAAGTTATTTCCATCTCTGCTTTGCTCTCCTACCTTTGAAAGAGAAACTATTGCCGTGTAGAACATGGAGAAAAAATTAATAGAGGCCAAGAAAAGAGGAAGAAAACTAAAACCATAGAGGAAGAAATAAAATAGGCTAGAAAAGATATGAAGATAAAATGTTCTTCTTTACCATGTAAATGCTTGTTCTTATTTCCTGCCACTATCTTTCATGGTCTCCTCTATTTTAATTAAATTAAAACATGGTAGCTATTATTTTATTTGAAGAGAATTACAAAGTAGCCTTATGCATAAGGAGAGCTGTAGTGTGAAGAAATTTCTCCCTTAAAGGAGTTAGAATCATGAAAAGATGAAAAGTGTGATTTGGACTCTTTGGACTCTAGAGACCCCCCCATTGAAAAAAAGCCTGATTTTCTCTCTCATGTTTCCTGAAAACAAATGAGTGATTTTTGAATCATAAGGGACCTCATGATGCCACTTTATGTGAGCCATGAAAGTTGTCTCCAGTCATCCCATTGGCAAAGCCACCCAGGTGGAGGCCCAGAGCTAACAGAGCTCTGTGATCCCCTGGTCTGAGCTGTGCACCCTTTGTTGTTGTGCAGC
Source organism: Thryothorus ludovicianus (assembly GCA_013397245.1). NCBI lineage: Eukaryota > Metazoa > Chordata > Aves > Passeriformes > Certhiidae > Thryothorus > Thryothorus ludovicianus. Next base: position 625,680 of record VZTB01009772.1, on the reverse strand, counting down.
TCTGAGCTGCCACAGCAAAGTGACACAGAAAGGAGGCTCGACATCTTGCAGAAAGCACGCTCTGTCAGAGATGAGAGCTCCACTGCAAACAGCATTTTGCAGTCTTGTAATTACACTGAGGTACCAGCATTGCTGAAACACTTACAGCAGTACCTGCTGAGGCTCATTTTTTCTCCTTGTGCCTGTTAGGCACTGATTTGAATAAAGCTCCCTTTGATAGGTATTGGGAAAATAAGATAAGCTGGTCTGCTAGCTACAGCAGTGATGAAAGTAAAGATCCAGAAGACAGACATGTCAGGAAATAATGTGGAATCAGTTCTTGTTGTATCTGTACTACCTGTGCTTAAAACACAGTGGATCTACAGACAGGTTGTTCCAGAGAGGTAGAAGGGATGCTGCCTTAGAAGAAAGATTAACTCCCCATGTGTTTGAAACATATCAAATCTCACACATCCTTCCTCCTGTTGACATCTGAGCACCTTTTCTCTAAAAATCTGACACTCTACTTGAAAGATAACAGCTTTGAATGTAGACATCATTAAACAAAGCAAAACTGAATGCAGAACAAATAGGAAAATTAACAGCTCTGCAGAACAAGTTCTATTGAATGTCATAGTGTTTGAAAAACAATGTCAGCATCTTATCCTATTTCCCCACCCACTAAATCAAACCCTTCCTTTCCCATGCCCAGAGTCATAAAAAAAAAGTAATCTGAAAACTCTAGGATTATGAAGTAAAGATTTGGCTCAGAATGGATGAATAAAATCTAGAACTGCTCCTGTTATGAGCAGCCAAGGGCCTTAATGACCTTGTAGAAAGACAATTTCAGTTTTCTCCCTGAAGCTATTTTTGTGTTAGTATATTAATGGCATGGTTTAACCCCAGATGGCAAGCAAGGCCCCCCAGCCACTGACTCATTGTCCCCTACAGGGGGTTGGGGCAGGGAATTAGAAAAGTGAGAAAATCCATGGACTGAGATAGACACTTGAACAGGTAAAACAAAAGCTGTTACACATGAGCAACATGGAACAGGGAATTTATTCATCACATGGGCAGGCAGGTGTTCAATCACCCGCAGGAGAGCAGGGCCCCATCACACATTGGTGACTTGGGCCAACAAACACCGTCACCCCTTCCTCCTTCTTCCCCATCTTTATTTGCTGAGCATGATCTACATGGTCTGGTACAGCCCTTTGGTCAGTTTGGGTCAGCTGTCCTGGCTTTGTCCCTTTCCAAATTTTTGTGAGGAGAAGAAAAGGCCTTGGCTCTTCAAACACTGTTCAGCAAAAATTAAAACATCTGAATTATCAGCTGTTTCCAGCACAAATCAAAAATACAGCCCCATACCAGCTACTGGGAAGAAAATAAGCTCTACACCAGATAAAACCAGCACAACTAAAAAAAATTTAAAAAAACCAAAACCACACACAAAATAACCAAACAAAATAAAAACCCCCAACAATTAACCAACAAAATAAAGTTACCAAAGTACTGTGGTGTAACTCATTTAATTCTGCATTTTTGTGTACATTTGGATTTCTCAGTGCATGCAGAACCATACAGAATTAGTTCTGTGTCTTACATTGTGTTTTATAGTGTCATGAGAGATATTTTTTTGGTTCAGCTGTGAAGCTAATGGGAATCAGAGATGATATCCAAAGCCATTTTGATAGACATAAACTACCCAAAAAATAGGCAGTTGAAGAAAAACATTTTCAGTTTCTCCTCAGTGTATTGCTGTGATAACTGTGGCCTAAATTCAGAAACAGTACAAAGCTTTGCAAGTCCATTGGCTCTCATGGACTGCTTCAATCTGAATTAATTTTGCATTTTATTTATATAGTTTGAAAGTAGAGTAGCTTAGTCACCTCCTGTATTCAATTAATTGCTGGCACATTGGATAGCATCCCAATAAAGCCATTGGGTCTGCTTATTTTAGTGGTGATTATCCCATCTCACCCCATTCACTGCCAGCTCCCAGTGCAGTTACCCACTGGGAAGAACACAACAATTTCTGTTATGTCTGGAATGAATGGTGCATTTCAGTTCCTGTGCATGAATTTACTCTGAACTCTCACAGTGACAGATTGTTGGACAATTTCAGGCTTGCTGATGCTGGTGTAAGATACTGCATGAAATTCTCACAACAATACCTCATTTGTTCTGAGGAGAAAATCTGCAGTTTTGGAAGAAGCTCAGATGGGGACGTACTTGGTCATGTGAGGAAGGCACTGGCAAAGATGGAACCAGACTTTTTAAAATTAGTGCCAGAACTGAATGCCAATTTTCTCATTGAATGGAAAAGAAAATTGTCCAATTGATAATGTTCATGAAGATATTAAATGCAATACTTTTGTTAAACAGTATTCTTTTATTCTTATTTCCAAATGCAGTTTTTTGGAGAGGAGATTTTATCACTCTCTTTAAAGAAGCAGTAGTGGTACTTTATTTTAAGATTTGAAACCTGTCAGACCTACAGTCACAAATCTGAGCTTAAGTTACTCTCAGTATTTAATTACACTTCAGGGTGAAATCTTTTCATTTCTGTAGCTTTGGATGTTTTTACGAGGGTAGGATTTTTGGTGGACCCTACTTAGAGATTCTGAAGTTATCTAAGGTCAGTACTTCTGTACACAGATGCACTTTGAAACTTCCACTAAATTTTGTTGCATTGGTTGCTTCTGATAGAGGATAGAGGTGGTTTTTTTTTTTTGTTTGTGATAATGTGTTAATAAATTTCTACTTTCAGATCCTACCCAATGAAGAGGAGCAGACTAGAAAAAGACACACTTTGATAACAATTTTTTATTTCATTTTTTTTATCAACTAGAGCATTTTTTTATCAACTAGAACTGTTAGCACTGCTTTTTACCAAATGATTCTTGTAGCATCTATATTGATATTATTACATCCATTCAACAAATTGGGGCAGACCTTATGAGGATGATTGTTTCTTGCTTAAACCTTAGACCAAGCAGCATCTATCCCTGGTAGTGATAGTGGTACCTGTGCACCATTATACTTTCCAGTTAATCCCTGATACAGTTAATTTTCAAGGTTCATTTAATTTCTGTTTCTCTTTCAAGTTCTTTCTCCTCCAGATAACACTGGTTTTATTTGGGATTCATTTTCATAATGCAAAGTGTGTGCAGCTGACTGTATTACATATCAAATAAAACATTTTTCTGCTAGGCAACCTCAGCAGGGTTTGGCACCTTCCCTCATAGTGTAGCATAGCCATTGTTTTCACTGATCTGGTAAATTTTTTGTGAGTCAGCAGGACACACATTCCACAGTTCAGGCATTCAGTGGGAGGGGGAGGAGCTGCCTTGATTGAATTTTCTGAATCAAGCGATTTGTCTGGATGCAAATTGTGTTGTGTTGCTCATAAAGAACTTTGAGGAGTTAAAATAATGGCAAGTTTGTGTTTCACAAGCCTAACCCCCCTACTTTAGATGTCTGCAACAATATTTTGTTGTCAAAGGTGGATCAATGTGGTAGATTTCTGTTCTGTGTTATAAAAAAAGAATCAGAAAAACAAAAGTAAATTAATCACATGGCATGTTAAAACATAATTTCACTTAGAGTTATTTTCTGTTCAAGGGTAATGCTTTGAAAAATGAGTGTATAAATGCAGCTCTGTTTTATGAGAAGCAGCATGTGGAGCTGGCTGCAGGTTTCTCTTGTGAGAGGACTGAGGAGCCAAAAGCAGACAGGTGCTTCAAACAACTGAACAGCTGCTGTTTCTTCATACTGGAGACTCATTGGTTACAAAGACTCTGAGAAAATGTAGCACACTTCTCTCAATCTACTCAAGAAACATAAACTTTCATTCTTTTCTTGTTCTAGGATAGAAATAAAGATGAAAGATAGGCAGAGGAAGCAGAGCTTTGCCTCCTGTGCCTCTCTCTTTCTGCTGGCTTTGTACTTGGTCAAAGAAAGGGAGAGCAAAAGGAAGTTCAGTCTTCATCCTTCCAGTCAAGTTGATGTCCTTGCTCCATGTTTCTGTAAATCTATGGAAAATGCTTGGTACTCCAGTCACTTGGGAGAACTGCAATGCCTCTTCCATCCTTGTTGTACAGTAACTTCTGCCTAATTGACTTTTCTCCCCATTTTCCCCTGCAGAAATTGTATTATTTTAAATTGCCAGGTATTTTGTGCTTCTCATCTGGTAAGTTTTTATGTCTCTTATTTTGTTGCCTGCAATACCCCAGTAGGTCTACCCACAATGGTGCTGTTGTTTCTGTGTTTCTGTTTCCCTTTATATGTTTTGTAATACATAAATCACACCTTTCCAGAGTTTGGGACTGGTTTCCCAATGTAGTATTGGGAAGACAAAAAGAAGAAAAAGCAAAGGGAGGTTTTACTTGCAACTGAATAATTAATTAATAGCATCTGCTGCCTGCTCATTCTCATGACCTGTCACAGGATAGATGGAGTTCTTAATCTTCAGCTGTAGATTTTTGTCATCCCTGTCATCCATGTGTCTCTGGGGAACTTGCACTGAGACTTAAGGAGCTGCAGAGACTGAGTGAAGTCCTGCAGGCAAACCAGCCCTGTTACTTATTCTCCTGTTTAAGAATGCAAACAGTAAAATGTTTTCTTTGAGGGGTGGAAAATGAGAACAGTTAAAAGCTTCAGGCGTGTGCCACAACTCCATGGCACAATAAAGCACAAAGGACAGATTAGGAGTTTTGCAGGATGTGTAAGGATAATCAAGACAGATGGCAACCTCAGACACAGAAGCTGTCCAGTGGTAGAGAAGGGTTTTTGTGTGCTAATCTTTGATATGAAGTGCTATGGAGAATAATTTTAAAGCAATTATTGCCATAATGAGCAGCAGTCTTGCACCATTTTTTTCTTCTCATTTGTCCTGCCTCCAGCTTAGCAAAATAAAAAACAAATATGAAGTGCACCTACAGAACAAAGAATATTGACTTCCTTGGTCAGGTTTACCAAAGATTGGCCAACAACAGAAGGTACCTCAGCACTCACAACCCCAAGGCACCTTGTTTTTGTGGCGTGTCTCTGAAATAGAAAAACCTTTTGCAGAGTGTAGAAGGTGTGTGCTGGAAGGCACCACTTTTGTGTAATAAATCCCAGAAGAGCACTTGGAAACACCTTAACCAGGGTCACTGTCCTGAGATTGTGTCTAACCCAGTCAAAGTGCCTTGCTCCTTTGTAATAGGTAGTGCTAAACCTACAATAAGAGACTGCAAATCCTGACCTTTTCTTTTTGGGGTTGGGATTTTTTGGTGCAATGTGGTTTGACAGGCTACCTGTGAGCTTATCTGTCCTGTCAGGCATCACTCCCTGCATCACCCTGCTCCCCTTTCTGAAGGAGACAAGGAACAGATGTTCAAGCAGCAGAGTTGTCTGAGACACCTCACTCTTTCATTTGCCTGCCAAATCCTACTCAGAGAGCAGACTGTGTCAGCTTCCCTGTCTTCCAGCACCACAGAGGGAGATTGAGGCCAACTCACCTGTTTTTCCACCACAATCCATCCAATCTCCTTCCTTTTTTTTTCCTCCCTTCTTTCTTTTCTTTTCCCCCTTACTTTCCCTTTTCCCTATAGCTGCTAGGTTTAGCCCTGGTTCTCCTTCTCTGACACAGGAGCCTGATTCAATTCCACTTTCCTTTGTTCCCTGTGGCAAAAAATCTCTTAGCCCTCAGTAGCATTTCTACATGCAGAGAACACACACCCACCTGCAGCTGGGGGTGCAGGAAATGGGGCTGGAGCCACCTTGCAGGCATGGAGCAGGTGCAGAAAGGAGAAGCAGCTGCTTGCAAAAGCAGAGGGGACCTCTCCCTGTACCTGACTTACTCCATTTCCAGATTTCAGGTCAACTTCCTTCTGTGCTATTTCACAAAAGTGTCCTGGGGACAGTGTCTGAGTTCACCAGGCCTTGCTGAGAGAGGGCATTTGTCCCAGATCAGAGAACCTGAAGGGTAAGGAAGTCTCTGTTGCTAGGAGCAAGATGCTCCATCTAGGCCTGGCATAAAGCCAGGCTTTCACACTGAGTTCTGTCTTGCAGAATCCTGTGAAAATTATCAGGAAAAAACAACTTTCCATGCTTCTTTACTGGCAGCCTTGGGTTTTAAATCATTCCAATTTTGTCTTTCTCTGTCACAGCTAGGCATCTTGTTCTAACTTGAAAATTTCATTAGTGTATTGAGCACTTCTCCATCCTGCAGCTTCGGGAGCTGCAGATTTTCCTATCTCTGCTGCATTCTCACCATGGCAGGGTGAAGATGTGTTTGCCAGCGAGCTGGGAAGACTGAACAGCAACAACATATTCGTTCATTTGTTGAACAAACATTTCAGTAGAGCCTCCAATGAGTCATCACATTAAAAGCTGTCCTTTGCATCCTCTTTGGGACTACTTTTACAAAGTGAATATAAAAGTCAGATGCAGTTAGTACAAATCCCTTTGTAGAGGCAGGTCTGCAGGCTTTAGGAGCACACAGGATGCTGTGCTGCTGTACCAGTTCCTTGACATGTTTTGAAGGTAGAGCCCCACGTCCCTTATGGGAGCTTCTGGGGAAGAACATGGACTGTCAAAAGCTGCCCTGTGTTTTTACCAGTGGATTTTCCCAGTGACATCATGAGGACAGACCCAGCTTTGTCCGTGGACTGGGCTCAAGGGCCACTCGTGAGAGGATTCACTCCATACGTCCTTTGTCCTCACATACACCTTATGCATAAGCTCTCTGAATCTGCCCCATAATATCCTTTCTCAGAAAGGAAAAAGGATTTGTTACATCGTATGTGTATATAAGCTTATTTTCTGCAAACAATCAGCCACAAGAATAATCAAAAAATGGATCTTCTACGTTGATCTGTGTTTTGCAGGGAGTAGCTTTGTTTAAAATAGTAAACTGTTCTGGATTTGCTATTTTACTTCCTGTATGTAAAATCCTAAGCCTTTCATTTTAGGGAAATAAAAGCTGGTTTAATGTTCTCTATATCTGAGAGGATTAAAGGGCCAGCTCAAACATGAAGAGGTAGCCTTTATGGATTCCCTAAATATGTACTACTAAAAATGAAGTAGGTGAATGAATATGATTTAGATTCTCAGGAGCTGATTCCAATGCAAGCCTTAGTGCAGACAAGGCTCTGCACCAGCATTACATGGCCAGTTCAAAATAGATATCACAGTAATAGTTGCCTTTTCTTAGGTGCATTTGTATTTGCAGGACAGAAGTGAAAAAGTTTAATCTGACTGTGTGCCAAGAAAAATGCACTGTTTGGCTGGACTGAGGGTGAGCTTTGCTTTGATAGACTAAAATCCCTGCCCATGTGACAGTTTGGACTGTATCAGTGACACTTTTATTTAAAAGATAATCACCAAGCCTCCTCCTGACTTGCTGTTGAAGTGGACTGAGTGTGTTTTTATTTTAAATGCTCTTGTTTGCCTACAGCTGAGCTAAAAGGCTGCTGCAGAGTGCCCTAAACACGGCTGCTTCAGACAGCACAGGGAATCTGAGACATCTGCATGGCAGTGGCACACGAGATGCTGCCTCTGGTGGATCCTTGCCCTTCCAAGGCAGCAGCTGGAGGAAGTGGATTTGCTAGGATATCAAGAATGGCATGAGCTATTGACATTTAAGCAGATGAATCCCATCCTGTGGAATCTTGGACTTACTCTGATAGAAATATGAAAGAATTTGTTTATCCACTGCCATGTATGCATGTGCTCTCAGCCTTCCTCAGCTGTGAAAAGTTCAGGGTAAGAAGAGAAGACTCTCCAAGTGCTGAGGTTTGCCTTCCACCAGGCATTGCAATGGCAACTTTTATTTCCTTTGGATCCAAAAGAAACAATTTTTCATTTTTAAAAGTCATTTCAGACTTCTCCTGAGAATGTTGATGATAAACTTCTCATATCGCTTCCCTTTCAGGTCTAGGCATTTCTGATAGAAACACCACTCCTTCTTTAAGGATTTTCAAGTCTTCAGATGTTCAGAGGTTTTGTGTAATTGAAAGGGCTTTTCAGAAACCAGTAGGTGATATTGTTCTGCCTTGAATTACACAGGAAAAGAAGACCTAGAAAAATAATTGCTTCATAAAAAAATCCCTCATGACCAAAAGAGGCCTGTGCTGCAGTAGCAATACTGTAATGCTTTATGTATGATTTGGAGTTGAAGTGTCTACAGGTTTATAGTTTTTCACCCTTAAATATCAGTATTTCAAATAATTTCTTGTTCCTGCTTTCTGCTATGTGACATATTCATATGTGACATATTCATATGTGACATTCATTCGTGTGATGTGCCTTGAAAGTGAAGAGCTTCTCTGACTTCTGTCCTGTGAAAAGTAACATTATTTTTTTTAGGTCAGGGAAACTGCATTAAGATTCAGATATTTATGGGGAATTTAAGGTTGGAGATGTTCTTAAGGATGAGGCTGTGAAGGGAAGAGTTCACACAAAAGGAAGGAGCAGCTCCCCTGTCCTTCAGGCAGGGGGAAATGCTGGGCCACGGGCAGGATGTTAACAACAGTATAGAGCTGTTGATTCCATCTACACTTACAAAAATAAATCAAACATGTACAAAACCTCTGGCCTTCATAAGGAAAAAATTTCCCAATGATCAAGTTGATTAACTTAAAAAATCCCTCTAAGCTTCCCAGCTTTCCTGACACAAATAAATGTGTAATGAGAGAAGACTGCATGGTGATTATTATTAAAAAGAATATGGGTTTGGTTTTGTTTCTGACTGTTATGTTGGCAGTAGCTCCAGTTCCAAAGCTTTTGCAGGCTTCAGAAGAGCTAAAAGTTGAGTTTTGCTTTAGACCAGCACTTACCAGTAAATAAAGGAATAAAATGGGCTCATTTTACTCTTTTTAGCAGTATAGCCAATTTCAGAAATGTCTCCTCAGCTTAAAATAGTGGAAGTTTCTGGAATTGATGGTACATCTGAGACTAATAGTCTTTAAATGCACCTCCTAGCTGAAAGATGTGCTTGCTTGTATAAATAAACTGGCAGGAGAAAAAAATACTTAGGGATATATATTTAACACAGGACTTCAAAAATGCAACTTCTTTTGTTTTTTTGACTTTTTCTTGCAGAAATAAGAAGTAATACAGGCATTGCACTATGTATGACAATAAAAAATGACAGTTTTCTGTTTATTCAACACATTTGGAATCTCATTTGTTAGCAAATGGAACTTGAGTCTCATTGCCTACAAGCAATGACATTTTTTTCATTCTCTGCTGCCCAAAGTGACCAAATGTAGATTAGTCTGGAGTTTATTGTTCCTGCTAGAACTGATATGTAACAAAATTCATTTTTAGATACACAGATTTTTTTTTCTTCTCCTTCCTTCAGGCTGCTGAAGAATGCACAGAATGAAATTCATTTCAGAATGTGGTATAAGAAACTACTGGCTGCTCTCCAATTCTGTGCTGGACAAGCCCTGAACAATGAGTTTTCTAAGGAAGAAAAACTCATCAGAATTCTGGAAGACATTGCCACAAAAGTGAAAGCTGCCAGTGACCTAAAAAGAAAGGTTTGTTAAAAAATACTGCCCCTTTCATCTTAGTTTCTGTAGGGAATTTTATTTTTTCTAAGGAAATACCTATTTCCTTTAATAGCCTTATATAAATAAACCAAAGATTTAACTAAATATTATAAATATTGTTCTGCTCTAAAAGAAGGTTACACATAGATATTTCATGGGACAACTCTCATCACTGTTACTCTTGAGGTCTGCAGATCTTTTAAGTTCCTTAATCAGGGATTTCTCAAATGGGCTTGGAGGTGGTCAGAAATAATGGCAACAAGGCTGATCATCATTGCACTGAGAGGAATGCTCACATTCAGCACCTCATCCTAAAATATCTGACTCCTGTAGAGCTGCAGTATTTCTTGAAAGCTTTACTGGTTCTTGCCAGGCTGGACATATCTATATTTCTTAGCAAAGACAACCAGAGTGGAATGTAGTTAATATCTCAAATATAGCTCTCAGCACTGAACATTGGACACATATCTGCAGAGATGCCTCCCTAGCAGTACAAACTTGCACTTGTCTTCTCCAGTGGGTGCAGCTTTTATATTGCATAGGTACATTTCTAGTTCAGAACTGTTAATTTTCCAGGACAGCTGCTGTTACTTACCTGGTGTGTTAAACTGCTTCTTGTTGAAATCTCAGCAAGGCAGAGCAGAAAGCCAAATAAAAATATACTTGCCACTGCTGGTTATCATGAATCTTTCTGCCTTGTTAAGGATTCAAAGATTTTCAAAGGATTTCTCAGAAAACTCTCAGTGCAGCTACTGAGAGCAGTAAAGCAAACATGGAAGTAAAAAGACAAAAATATTTGCGAAAGGAAAATCCACGAAAAGAAAAAGAAATAGTAGTAATACATTATATATCACTGATGCATAATTCAGATTTTAGAGATTAATCTCAAGGCTGCAGTTACTATGAAACTGAGAAGCTCACAAACCTTGCAGTTAACAGAGTTAGCCAAAGGAGATCACAGTCTTGAAGCAGCAAGCAAAAAGTTGGGAAGATCTTGGGAAAGGCAAAAAAACCCATGAGATACAGAGGATCAATACAAGGCTACTCAACCCCTAATGAAGGATATTGAATCATAGAATCATAGAATGGTTTGGGTTGGAAGAGATCTTAAAAATCATCTAGTTCAACCTCCTGCCATGGGCAGGATGCCTTCCACTAGACCAGGTTGCCCATCCAGCCTGGTCTCACAGGAAGAGATTTTTTCTGATGTCTGATCTAAACATACCCTCCTCCAGTTTGAAGTCATTCTCCCTTGAACTTACAGGGCAGTAGGAGCTGGTAGCACATCTAGGCAGAAAAAGCATCAATGTGGATTAAAATTACAGTTATTATTTTTAATACCCCAGTGTGAGTTCATTAGCTGTTATAAAGTCACACGGATGCTACCAGCTCTGGAAATTACGTTGTCTAACGCACAGAAAGACAGTAAAAAAAAAAATTTTAAAAGCTGCTTTTGTGTTCTTTTATGCTGCCATAATGTGGTGCAGGAGGTGCTAAAGGTGGAGCTCAGCAGACTCCAGCAGTTCTTCCAGGAGGTGAAGCTGTGCCGGCTCCCCCTGAACCCCGCGCTTGCTGTCCGAGGCATCGAGGCACATGTGAGTGTGAGCAACTGCATTTGCAACTTTGGTTTTTAAAGGGGAGAAGGAGACAATGCCTGCATTGACTGGCAAAGACAGGATGGGTGCAGTGGGTGCTGCAGGTGTGTCACACCAGCCACAGATTTCAGCTCTGAGCAGCCCATTCCCAGCTTGGCTGCCCTGCCCTGGTGTTGGGATTGGCAAGGGCACCTGGAAGCTGGGACCTGGCTCCCACTAGATAGCCCTTGGTGACAGCTGCCACCATCCAAGGCTCTCCCATGTCAGGTATGGCCCTTGGTGACAGCTGCCACCATCCAAGGCTCTCCCATGTCAGGTATGGGAGCAGCAAGAAGTCTGGAGCCAGCTCTCTGTTTGCTGAGCTGACTGAGATTTGCTAAAATATTAAATATTCACACTAGCTTATCTGTATCTATGACCCCTATTAAAAATGACTTAAGGATAAAGGAAACAGCAATTCTCTTCAGTGTTAGTTGACTTGACTTTGACTGCAGTACTAAGATTCAGTTATTCATTGTTCAAAAATATTTTCATAAACAAAATAATGCCAGGAGTAAGCTGATTCATCTCTGGAGAAGGAAAATGTATCCAGCATGAAGATAAAAAACAAACCTGAGCAGCCATATATATTAGCAGTTATAACTGCCTAATTACAGCAATTTGTGCTCTATTTTTGTTCTCTGGGTCATTATCCATAGCAGACCTGATTCTAAGAGGTGCTGATCCTTTCAATTGCCTCTGACCTGTGTTTCTCCAAGTAATTGCTATTCAGCCTTGATCTGGCTGAGAACTGAGGTCTTCCAGCACCCCACAGGCTTGGGTGAATTGTGTGTGATACAAGTCAGAAGCATTTGAAGCCTCCTGCTTCTCCCTGCTTTCAGGCTTTTGGAAATAATGACTAATGGAAAGGTATCTCACCATAAAGTCATGCTGTTTATACTGCACCAGCTTGGCTGGACAGACACAAAAATGTTTAAATGAAATATCTGAAGAGCTTTTGGGGTTATTTTTTTCATTTTTCTTATATCATCATAGGCCATAATCTTTCTATAAATACATGTTGATTGGACTGTACGTCAGTATAATCATGCAAATTAGAACTTTTAAGTGCTTATAATCACCTAAATTTAATTCACTTTGGTGTCATCTATTGATTTTACCAGCAGCAAGCCCCACTCCCAGCTCTGTCAGAGTGGCATTATCTCACAGGAGCCTTTCAGGCACTCCCTGAGACATTCCAATTGACAAAATTCCATGGGGGCTCAGGATCTCACTGCTGAAAATGGCTCTGGCCCACCACAGAGGTCTGCAGTGGCTGAGACAATATTTGCATGCTTGTGCCAGGCTTTGAGATGCTTTGAGATGGAAAGCAGCAGGCAGCTGTGTCTGGTGGAGCTCAAATTGGCTCCCTGACCCCGCACCCTGCAAGGACAGCAGCAGCTCTTGGGGGTGCTCATTATTTCCAGAAACCAGGCCATTAATTTGCCATTGTCTTTAGCTGGTTTTGAGGGGTTTCCCCTCCACCCCTCTGTGGATGTTTTTAATGAGGGTGATAATTCCACCCTAAACTCCAGCAGGATTTGAGGTGCTTGGCTCATTAATGCTTTTTGAAGCCCTTTGAGATCTTCAGGTGGGAGGAGCTGCAGAGCATGAAAGTCAGAGTTTGTGCTTAATTGAGATAAATTCCACATAGAACAGAGCAATGATTTTCAAAATTTTCTCTATCCTCAGCCAGAGTGAGACCATCAAAGAAATTGGTGGGTTCTTTGCTTCCATGTCTGATTGGACAGGGCTGGGTTTTTTTCAGAAAACAATGGGAACAAAGGCTTTTCCATGCTTTAAGAATCTTTCTATCAGTATTATAAAATTCATCCACCCAGTTCCAGGCAAAGCTTATGGTCTACGGGCCTGGGTAAAAAGAAAATTAAAAAAACTTTTAGTACAAAAAATATTATCTTATTAGTATTATATAATATTATCTCCTATTTAACTGGGACTAACAAGTCACAGTTAAATAGGACATTATTTCTGTCCAATATTAAAGGAGAAAACTGAATTTCATGTTCATATGTCTGATATTTGAGTGAAGCAGGTTGTCTGGGGAAAAGAATTTCTTGTTTTTCAGACCCAATGAAACAGTCAATAATATCAAGAATTATTTACTTTTGCTGCCACTGCTACTGAGCTGTGTTTAAAGTTGGAATCTTTTTCAGAGGTATTGAGTTGGCCTGGTGTTTTGTATATGTGACACTATTGTTCTTCTGTCTCATCTTTCTTTCCCCTGCAGTCATGTTCTTATTTTACATCCAATGCCTTTCCATTAAAAATCTCCTTCACCAATGCGAATGCCCCAAGTGAAAACATCAATGTTATTTTTAAGGTATGTTCTTCCTCTAATCCTCAGTTCTTTTGGTATGGAAAATGATAATTTAAAATTCACCTAATTTATGTTTTTAAGCTTGAGTCTGTGAATAGTTGATTTAGCTCTGCTGCTTGTTCATCCCTATTTTTGACACTACAACTTTTAATGAAATATGTTGAGGCAATACACTAAAGTGTCACCTTTTTGATCAACAGAGAATAAAACATATTATGACTTTTTTTTTCCTTACTGAAGACAATCAGGCTAGAATATAAACTTCATATTTTAAACCTAATTTATTAACGACATCAAAGTCAGAGGGCAAGTCCCAGAGAAGAGATAGATCAGAATGAATGAATCCTCAGCATTGTCCATATGTCTCTAAAAAATTCAAAATACTGGAGTGTTGGAGGCTCCATTTGCCACACAAACCTAATTATGCCCCTATTAACCAGATGAGGTGGAGGAGACAGCAGAGGAGCCCTGTCTCATTGGAGTTACTGACTCAAAATAAACTCTGCTTTATTCTGCAGTTGACACCTAGAAAAGCTTCAGAGTTCAAATAGTCCATCCACAAAAGACAATATATGCATTCTAAAGTGAGTTATCTTTCAAAAGAGCAAAAGTCTCCCCTAAAAGTGAATATTTGTTTTAAAGAACACAAGTTCATAAAATGGCTGATGGATACAAAATGCTTGACTACCAATGGCATTATTCTTAGACATTTTGCAGAATCATTATTTGAATGAGAAATCTAAAAAATTGATATAAATAAATTTTAAAAAATAGATTCTATGCTGTCTTAAAATAACTTGCCCTTTAGAGCAAGTGATTCTCAGAAGCAGAAGTACACTTTCCAGGCCTGCTAAGGGAAGAAATTAGCAATTTTAAGTTTTTCCTGAACATTGAGAAAGCAGGTTCATGTGCTATTTCATCTGAGAATCAGTATTAAGTAGCAGGTTCCTACCTACTTGAGCAAACACCAGCTCAGCTTTTAAACCAATTGCATTGGTTCTACTCAAACTATTTCTTTCCTAACTAGTAATGTTTAGCAACCAACTCATTGCCCAGTTGCTGTAAAAGTACAGCTGCTGTCACTTTCTGCTATCAGCAAAACATTGTGTTAAAATACCTTCTACTTGTACTATAGTTCCATTGCTTATTCATGGCAGGTAACTCATACATAAATGATAAGCACAATAAATGATAAGGGTATCTTACTAAATTGTCTTCCCACTGTATATGTGAGGGAAGGTAAGTGGAGAGAATAAGATTTATTTTTTACATTTTTAGGTGCTAAGAAGAATTAATTGGAGTCGAGATTACCTTTCAATGAGAGAAAAATAGAATCAGATATTTTGTCTTTTTAAGATGACTTTATCTCTCCTCAAGTACTTGTTTCCTGTCAGTAAATGTCTGTAGACTGGAATGCTTGTGTAAAAAGAATGTAATGAAAGAATAAAGCCAAACTTTTACTTAAAATACCAGTAAAAGTTACGTATTTTATGTGGATTGGGATGGGGGGAAACAAAAAATCGGGGCTGTTGTTTTCACAGGCCTTTTACTCAGCCATGGTTGAAAATAATCTCTTCATTAATTATTGTGGCTACAATTAAAGCCCCATTTCACTGAGATTATTGTTTGACTAACTCCACAGGGAGAGGGGTCATCACTGCATCACTGCTTGGAACTGAATATGAATCATGTTATGGATAAAATGTAAATTTGTGATAAAATTCCCTTGCAAATGCCAAGTTCTGAGGCTTAATGTTAGACAAACGCTGTCATTTGTGGAAAGGGATCTAGCAGTAAGTAGATTTTAAAATGTAACTAAATTAGGATCTTACCTCCGGATTAAATTTTCAAACTCTGATAATTACATAGGAGTAATAAGCAGAAAGGCTGAAGATGTGCAAGGATCATTTATTACCATCTCAGTGTCTGTCAAAACTGTTCCTGTCTGTGTGTGCCATTTCTCTGTCCTTTTCTGGGACAGAAAGGGAAGTAGGAACTTTGAAGGGAAACAAGACAGAGTTATGAAATCAATGTAGATGTTTAGGTGGGCAAAAAAGACCCAGCTAAATTGGACGTTATTTCTATCTGGTATTGAAGGAGAAAACTGAATTTCATGTGCAATTTTCACAGATAGGTGATGATCTACGTCAAGATATGTTGGTTCTACAAATTATTCGAGTGATGGACAGCATTTGGCTCCAAGAGGGACTGGATATGCAAATGATCATTTATAGGTGTTTATCTACAGGGAAAGGACAAGGTCAGTCTTAAATTATAAAAGGAGCCTGTATTACATTATTCATATTTCATGTAAACAGTGGTATATAAAATTTATTTATTCTGCCTCTCTAGAACTCATTGGATTTTGTAGCAGCCTAGGTTAGAATTTTCTGAAAGCCTCAACACTGTCAGCTTGCAAAACATTCTTAAATTCACATATCAAAAAGCGGGATTTGGAGAAAATTTGCCATAGCTACTGAAGTTTTAATCCAGTGCAGTCCTGCATAGATGCTTAAATGAGCCTAGATGCATGTGGCTACAGAAAGTACCTGCAGACAAGTGATGGCAGCTTTGTGCTGTTGATTTTGAAACATTATTCTTGTGATTTATGTTGCTTAGGGCAGGCCTGACTCATCTGAAAGCTCTATTTCTCTTTTTTATGGTTGTTATAGCAGGGCTGTAGCAGGGATAACAATTTCTTGCTGTAGAAATCTGCTGACAGCAGTAAGCTGGCAATATTTCCCTGACCAAATCTTCTACTGGAAATAATCCTAGCTCAAATAGAAGGTTGATGTATCCAGATTACCTGCTGTACAAAATCTATTAAAAAAGAAAAATTAAAAGGAAATCATTGCTTTCTGAACCACAATGTGAACATGAGAGAGGAGGGATGATTTAAAGATCATAAGAGAAATAAGATGAGAGAAATATATGGATGAGTTCTGGCATGAGGCATGTGGTTGTGATGACCTGGAAAAAACTCCTCCCTTCATTGTAGGGACAGGAGTCAAAGCTTGAAAGCTTCTGCTTCAAAGGCAAATAACACAAGAGTACTATTTCTGGACATGACATTATATATAGACTCTTCTATACACTAATGCTTAATTTGATGTTTGCCAAGAGAGATACAGGGATCATCTGCAAATAATATTCTCTCTCTGACAGTCTCTTCCTTCCAGCATCATAGCAGCAAAAACCCCTCAGAGTTTTTCCAGATGTCTTTCCTTATGAGTTAATATCAGTGATAAGATAATTGATTTACAGTTGATAATTAAGGATAAAGGACAAGTGACATGCCTGTGGCATAGGACACGTGCTTAGGGAGGAGGATGCCCACAGGTTTTCCAAGTCCCAGGCTAAGGACTTACTCCATGGCCACCTTTCCCACACAAGGAAAGATGGTAATTTCATGGTTATGCAAATACAGAAATCACTTTTCACTGAAATTCATGGAAAACTGAATAAAACATTGGTAGAATTCCACTTTCCAGGCATGGTGAATTAGAGGAGCCTTTCACCAAGTAAAATTCTTAGAGAAAGTCCTCCCTGCAATGCAGGATGATGTGCCAGGGGACCATCCATGGGGACAGCACAGAAGGCTGGAAAGCCAGCTCTCAGTACCAAAAAAAGGAATGAAGTGCATGCAGTAGAGACAGAGGATTCAAGTGAAGCTTGGCAAAATGCTTGGCTTCTCTCTGCACTTCAGAGTCCCAGTTTGTGACAGTGGATCAGGCTAATTTCTGCACTACCCAGTACCCTTCCTCTAAGTTGTGATCAGCATCACATCATCCAGAATAATTTCTGCACCTTTCTAGACAATAGATACATATGAAACAACTTTATATACATTATTAAATATCTGATCCTTCTTTTTATATTTTTTTTTTAGTTTTGTACATGTTCTACCCACTTTGAATCTTGCTAAATTGTTCACCTTGTTGGCACTTTGAGGCAGTTATACCCACAATATTGTTATTGGTGGTTTTATTTCTCCTTCACAGAACTGCCCCTTTCCACTTAATGCCCTTTATTACTAGTTTCCAAAGAGTAAGATTAAAATAATATTGATGTATATTTTCTGCTGCATTTGTTATTTTTAAGCTTTTAACTACGCTTTTGGGGTTTTTCTTTCCTGCATGGAATGATCAAAAAACAGGCAATATGCATTGATTGTGTTCCTGTGTTTGAAAGTTGAGGATTTTTCATGTAAACTCTTTTCCATCTGATTAGGACTGGTGCAGATGGTGCCAGATGCTACCACACTAGCGAAGATCCACAGGGAGTCTGGGCTGATAGGACCACTGAAAGAAAACACAATTAAAAAATGGTTCCACCATCACCATCCCCTGGAATCAAGTTACCAAGAGGTAACATCATAATGAAGCTTATTACATATTTCCTGCTATGCCATGGGGGAAAACAAAGAACCATATTACAGTAGGCAGCAAAAATGAGTGGCTCAGACACGAGACAAACAAGTCTCATGCAGAGAAACCAGGGAGCCCACTTAAATGCCTCTCTCTATCTAAGGAAACTTTGTTTTTTATCAGGTGCATGGTATTACATTTTCTATAAAAATGTGTCAGAGATATGTTTTGAAATTTAGTAGCAAAGTGGAGAGAAATTGAAATAGAAATTGTCTTAAACTCAGAAAATAATTATTTTTTAGGTCAACTGTTCAAATTCTTTATTTCATATAAACCACACAAAGTCTTGCCATATTTCCTGTATTTAGGAATGACCATGCCAATACCTAGAGTTTCAGAAAGCTGTTTTATCAAAACCACATAATCATAGTGGAAATACAGATCATGTTTTCACATCATGTGTTCTCCTGGGATCCCATGTAAGGCTTCTGGTTTTATGAAACTAGATGTTCTGCATAAGCAAAACAATTGGACATTTTATTTATAGAAGAAAAGGTTTTCTAAGGATATCTTTCTGTCAATTCCTTGCTGGGTGAGCATGTTCTGAGGCCCCTGAAAAAATTATCAATTTTTGTGCTTCTGGAAGAGTTTTTATAATCCTTTTTCCATGCAAACAATACATCAGTGGCCAAAATTTTAAATTTAAATGAGTGCTTTGAGTTTTTAGCACTCTGAGAATGAAATTCTTTTACAGCAATTTGTTAGTAGATATGTAATAAAAATATGTTTGGTAAAATTTAGTAATTTTGTAATTATTTCATAGGCATTTTCTGATCCACATTTTGACTACAAACACTTGAATTCCTCATATGTCATTCGATTCTATTAAACAGGAACAATCTGTGTAGAATGGGGAGGATTTTTTACAGTTTTATGGCAGACAACATTTCAATTCAGAAGCAAGGTTATTATTGATTGAAAACTAATTATTGTTTGAAAACTTGATTTCTTGGTACTACTGCCACTGCTGTTTGTAAAAAATACCATTAATGTGGAATATTGTAAAAGCAATTCCTATCCAATTTCTTCCAATTCTTTAAGTATATAAAATGCAGTCAGATCTGATTACATAGGGTATACAAAAAGTTACTACTATGCATTCCCTTTGTGCTTGCTAGTGAATGAACCTTTCTCTTTTTTTACTCCTTCATAATTTTTTAGTCATACAGTACTGGATCTAAGGTGCTCAGAAAACTGGTGCAGAACAAGCTTTAATATCCTCATTTTACAGTTGGGTGAACAAAATAGCAGAAAGTTTAAGTGTTTTATCCAAGGTCATCAAGGTGAGTGAGTAGAACAGTTGGATATGAAATTCAGGCAGCTCTTGAGCTGTGGCCCAGGTGTTGCCATTGGAGGTGGCACCATGCATTTATGAGGAATTCCTGAAAGCCTAAACAGTAATTTGCCATGGCTAATGTAGGTTTTGTCCAAAAACATTAAAATCCAGATTAGGATTCTGTATTACATTGTATATATTGTGATTGGGATTCATGGGACATGTGCTGAGTTCTGGAGAAAAAAAAAATCCATGTAGGTACAGAGCAGTGCTCTGGATGTAAAATAACCTGCATCCTTTTTACAAAGCAAATGGGTTTAAATTTGTGCATTTTCAAATAATTTCCTTATGGTTGTTTTGGAATATACCTGCAGAACACTGAACAGAAAATGCCAGCCTCCTGCCAAGAAGCTTTTTTTTTCTTAAGCACCTTTTGCTTTAATATTTTCTGTAGACTTCCAGGTATCTTTGGAACACAAGGTGGAAACCTCATGCGTGAAATTATTCTTGTGCTGTAACTTTGAAATGTTTGAGTTTCATCCCTATACCATCCCTACTCAGACCTGCCTCATGAATCTCGTTTCAAATTTACCTGGTTAAAATTTTAACCCGTTAAAATTTTACCAACAAGCATACCCTTTGTAAAATTACATTTAAAAAAAATAAATTATTAGCATCACAAATACATCTGGCTGTTTCATGTAAGAGCTTTTGTTTTACTCGCTAGGCCATAAGGAATTTCTTTTATTCCTGTGCTGGCTGGTGTGTTGTGACCTTCATCCTGGGAGTCTGTGATCGACACAGTGACAACATAATGCTGACCAAAGCTGGACACATGTTCCACATAGATTTTGGAAGATTTTTGGGTCATGCACAGATGTTTGGAAGCATAAGAAGGTTGGTATCTATAGCACAGTAAACTTCAAAGCAGTGGTCTGAAATTTCACAGCCTTATCAACTTCCATTAAAAAAAATACAAATGAGATTACACTTTGTTTTTTTTCTTCCTGTATTTTCCAAAACAACATATTTTTGTTATTTCTTGAGACTTCTAAAAAGTGTAGGAATGACTGGAAAAGGATTAAAAAGATGTTGGAGGTCCCTTTGTCAGTGTAAAAGAAAAATGTAAATCCTTGTTTGGTCAGGAATTTGAATGATGGAGTTCAGTAGTGACCAGAATAGAAGAATTCTGAAGTCTATTGCTTTTTTTTCCCAACAGAGGAGGGTTTCTAAAATGGATCCAAATCCATATATCTATCTAATTGACAACTTTCTTCCCATATTCAGAGAAGGAATCAAATTCTCCAAATTGCCATGGAGAATAATTAAATTATGCCTCTGTGGGTAAATTTGCAAACTTTTTCATTATCTTTTGAAGTTGTGTGTCAAACCACACTGAGCTCAGGGGTTGTTGTGCAAATATCTGATTACCTTTGTAGGTGTGATGTACCTGTGTCATGCTAAGGATAAACAAAACATTGTGATCATGTATCCAAGTTCCTAATGTGAACATATTAGGAAGGAATGAATTGAAATAGAATAAGGATAAAATAATGCAAATTAGTCCAAAGAACAAAGGAGCTGTGTAGCAGAGTGAAAATGGATGAATGATCCCTTTTAGTGACAAGAGGAGTAGTGTGTATGTCTTTCATCCATGTTTTTGAAAAATTTTCAGAACAAGCATCAGAATTAGGTTTGAGCTAATTTTCTTCATTTTTCCTTTTTTCTTTTTTTTGCTAAGCTGGCCTTTGCCTGCTCTAGACTATCTCAGTGTGTGTTAGACAGACATAACAGCATGGGAGTATTGCTATGAGGGAAGCTGATGAGGATAATAAGTACTTCTAAGTCAGGCAGTCAAAAGATTTAGTTGCAATGCTTAGAATTATCATCCATCATTCAAGATACGCACCCTTAATCCTCCTTATTTTCTGTGGAAAGAACAAAGCAGAGCAGAGAAATAAAAACATACTCACGCACACTCCTTGTCAAGTGCTGCATCTTTCTCTACAACAAAACTCCTGTTGGAACCCAGCGGGAATTTCCTGGAGTAGTAATTCTACACAAACAAAAAATTACCTAGTTGAGTGAACAACAGGATGAAGCAAATATAAGAGGAGAGACAGCAATCAAATATAAATTATGTAATAGCAATAGTAAAAATAGTTATTAAAGTTACAGTTTTACAGCTCATATACTGCACCTTCTTACTAAGTCTGCGAAAACTTAAAACCTAGTCACTTCCATGAACAGCAGCTTCTTTTCCTATTTCTCAATGCAGTGTGTTGCTTTTAAACTGCAGAATAAAATCACAAATTTAGGACCCCCATTCATGGACTGCCCTCATGATTCCTTAGGAAAACTGGATCTTCCATCTAAAAGCAGGTTGCAAACACCATGAGATAATCCTCATTTTCCTCAAGCCCACATGCAACTGAGCAGTTACAGCATTAATATTTTAGCAATACAGTATTAGTGATTATGGTTCTTATTAGCTGTGTTCACCTTCATGAAATGTAACATCTCATTTGCAACACAGGAACACAGGGCTGTCACATTTTTACAGGTCACAGATTTCAGGTTCTCTCAAATTTGAAGCTCTCAGTGCTAGTTGTATCTACTCATTCCCACAAGGCAAGTCCTGAAACAGGTTTGGCCTCTGGTTACTTTAACAGCTTCTATATTGCACTTTTATTTGAGTCCTTGTCAGATTTTTGTTTGAGTTTTTTGCACTCCCAGATCATACTCTAAAATAATGTTGAAAAAACAGCAGCACAATGCTACCAAACCTTAGAATTATTAGTGCTGACCCTTGGGGGTGTTGTACAGTTTCTATTTTACATACATTTCTGAGGTTCTGTAGGAGCCTTAAAGAATGCAGAGCATCTGATGCAAATCCCTATACTTGGGATTTAGACACATCAAACAAAACTTTTTTATGCGTGAGTTTAAATGAAATCTATGAAGATCAATGAAGGGATACAGACAAGGAGTCCCTGCCCGAGGTGTGTCAAACAATCATTCCTTACAGGACTTTGCAAGCTGATTGCCCCTGTTGTCCATTTCCTGTTCTCAGGGAGTGCTTTTTGCCATTACAAAAATCCAATTCCTCATAAAACTTCCTGAGGATAGGTGCCCTGCAGCATCCTGCATGTGGATGCTGATGGAAGTGAAGTGCAAGGAGTGCCTTGGCAGCCAGGGACTCACACCCCTGGGCTGCAGCTCTTCCTATCACATCCAGTTTGAGTCTCCAGAGAGCCTGTTGAAGCTGACATGACCCATCCAGTCATGCTCCCTTTTGCATTCCTGATTGTGAAGACCATAAAAAGGGGATCAGTACACATTTCTAATTCCTACCCTCATCTTTAAATGATATCCAATAAATCTGCTCAGTTTTGATTCCAAGTTAAAAATAGTGCTTCCTGATATGAGAGGGAAGAGGAACAAGGAATTTTCTTTCTGCATGTGCCTTCAGAGTGCAGTAAACACTTTAAATAGTACTAATTGCTCATCTTTCCTTGGATCTTGAGCTATTATTTCAGAAGTTCTGGAGGGAGATTCATGACGTATCTAACCAATAGCATAATAACAGAGCTTGGCAGAAGAACTATTCCCAAAGTCCCATAGGAAACTTTCCTACTGAACCATGAGATTTCATTATCTTCTCTTTCTTTTTATTTTTTTTAAATCACACTGAATGACACCTTTTGCTAGCAGTAACAAAATGCTCTTTTCATTCCCCAACCCAGCCTCCATTTTTGACCCTACATTCCCCCAAAACAGGCAAGTCTGCAGGTACACTTCAAACTGTGCAAAGAAACATTTCATGTTTAATTTCTTCATATAACTGTCTTATTCTTCAGCGTCCTATGGTAATCAGACCCACTTGTCAGGTTCTCTGCTGTTTTGCAGAAATTCCCCGAGCAAAGTCCTTTTTCCATGCTTTAGATGGAAGAAAAGCAAAAACTCTTCAGGTCTCGTTCTCGAGGTTGTTTATTTAATCTTATCTAAAACATTCTCTCTCTGACCCACTGAGCTCCTTCCAGCAATACAGTCGAAGGCCTTCTCCCCCCTCACAGGCAGTGTTTAAAAGTTATGTCCAGATTATTTACTAGTAGTCTCCAATACCTATTCTCTACATTAGACAGTCAGTTTCTACTCTAAACCAATCTGTCATGTCCTCATCACAGAAGAAATGGAGAAGGTGAAGAAGAAGGAAGAAACCCAAAATGCCACGAGGTTCCTCCATCTTAGCAATACCTTTCCCCCTGTACCAAAACCCAAAATCTACTTTTACACCCTGTGACAAACTTATTATTACTCTATTTAAACTCTGTGACCTGCAATTCTTCTTTTAAGGTTGGCAATCATTCCCATGGGCTAAAATCCAACCCACAGGTGTCTTGGGCTCTGTTCCAAGATTTCTGAGACCTCTGCCCGGGTCCCTGAGCCTCCAGGGCAGCCAGAGACAAACCTTGTGTTCCCCCACCCACTCACACGTAAATAGGTGTAATGCTATCCAGATAATCATCCAGGACTAGGTCAGTCAGCAAATGGTTTGGAGGAAGAGTCTGGCTCCTGGCTGTACCTGCCATGCTTTGCTTGCCTTTATTCTCCTCCTTTCGGTTCTGACCAGCTCCTTTTGAACATTCCTTCCTTGGTGAACTAAGGAGCAAGGGATTTATTTAAACCCTATGCTAACTGAATGAATCCAAAATTCACAGCCACTCCCCTGTCACTACCAGTCACTTCCATCAATCATTTTGCAGTCAGTGGTGTGTGCAGAGATTTGGTGGCAAGACACGAAGTAGTGCAGCTCAAGGAACTTGTAAATCCACATTTTGGTAACATCAGTGTCCATTCTTTTCTTTAAATATCCACTCATCCTGATTACCTCCAGCACTCACTGGCCTTTTCATTTCCCTGATCTGAATCACAGAGACCCTCTTGTCTCTTTGCCAAATTAATCCTGGCTCTTGGCATGGTTTTCCCAGAATTTGAATCTCCTAAGCTGGTTTTCTTCTACAAAGTTAATTACTAGAGACAGCCTAACTATTCCTTTGGGAAATTCCAGTTATTAGGGAAGTTTCAAAAATATGGGAAAATTATGTTTCCCACACTTTCTTCCTAGGTTGGTGTTTTATTATACTGAGAAGTATGTCAGAACATCTGAGTATATAGAAATGTAGAAGTGCTTCTTTTTATTTTGAAAGTAATACAAGTAACACATTTCACTTTTACTCTTAATAACCTAAAATGTGTGTTAATGTCTCACTAGAAGTGTTGAATTAAAAAAAAAAAAAGAATTCAGGTATTTCTTTCTAAAACAGAAATGTTGGCATATGGACATGGAAAAATAAGTTGTATCTGCATTTTTTGATTGTATTGTGTCTACATTTTTTCTCTTTTCTCTTTGTTCTTTTTTCCTAAAATTAAAAGGAAAAATGGGGAAGAAATAATTTGAGAATAATACTTTTTTTTCTTTTTGCCTTTTAAAAACTTTATTTAGAGTATTCATATTGAGTCAAAAATTTGAAAGTAAAAGCTTGAAATAATGATCAATTTTTGTTTTCTAAATTTGTGCACAAAAACTTGCACCAACATATGTTAGATGTTGAAAGATCTCAGTGAATATTTTCAGTGTTATGAATTCATTCTCTACAGTTTATATTTTATTTTCTGACATGATGAGTCTGTGTTTATTGGTTTCTGTGAAATGGTAACTCCTAATTCCTTACCACTGTTCACTTTCAGCACTTTCTGTATGCCACCCTCCAAAAATCTCTGACTGAAACCCTGGAAAAATTTAATTTCATGACTTAAAGCACCTTAGCAGCCCAAATGGTCTTAACAAGATTATACAGATATTTAAGGACTGCCATCTACATAAAGAATGAAAGGGGGAAGATACACAAAGCCAGTAGGTGGAAAGCATTATCTCCAAGGTGATGAGGCCCAAAGGGGCCTGAATTATCAGGGGAGAAGCCCAGCACTTTTGAAAGTCAGGTGCCTCTGGTTGTCAGAGCAAAAGCACATGCTGAGAACATGAGAAGAGCACAGACTGCAGCCAGGGGGGTCAGATGCACCTCTGCTGTCTCTGGGTTTCACTCTTGCTGCCCTGGGGCTTTCTCTAATTATTGGGCCTGGATCGTAGTTTGCCCTCTTCATTTGTTGTTTGGGTTTTTTTTTGTTTGTTTGTTTATTTTTGGGGTTGTTTTTTTTTGTTTGTTTTTTTTTGATTGGTTGGTAAGTTGCTTGGTTGATTGGACTGATTTTTGGGTTTCTTTTCAGTAATAATCTCTTGTGGAGGAAATTCAACTGAAATGCTTTGAAATAAGGGAAAGCTATATTCACTGCCCGCTTCATATCTTCATTATTTTTTGGTTCTCCTTTTCCAAGTACTCAGACAATTAAGGGAGGCACTGCTTTTTCCATACAGTGTCTGTGTGGATTTGACTGGATCCAGTTCTGTTCATGCAAGAACCTTGTTCTTCCTGTTGAATTGAGTTTCCTGAAAACCAATTCTAGTCTGCTGCAATCCCCAGAATCCTTCTTGGCTTTTCCTTCCCTCCAAGGGTGGCACAAACTGCTTTCCTATCTTCACTTCCTTGAAGAAGTTGTCAGGTATTCCTATTAACAGTCATGTGAGCTGGAGAAGTTGTTTGATGCTTCCAGAGCCATCAGCAGAATTCCCTCTGCTTTGGGAAATTGGAGGTATTTAAGTGACTTCCCATCAAATTCCCCTCCTCTCTCCTCTTCCTTCCTTCTTATTCTATTACCCACCCTGTGATTTTTTTGTAGGATGTGGCTCTAGTGATGTGGACTTTAACAACAAAACAGAAAGAAAAGGGGGAAAAGCCATCATGGTCACTGTCCACTTTGATTATGGTTTTATTTGTTATCCTTTTCAAAGTGTAACTGCTTATAGAAATGTGTATTTTCTCCTCCCTGCTCCCATCAGACACATTGTATTGCATCCCCCCTTTCTCTGACAGCTTTCTGTACACACTTTTTTATGTTCCAGGGAGCTGTTCTCACACATACATTTATATTCAGGGGAAGCTGTTCTCATACACAGTCAAGTATATATCAAGCATTTGTAAATTAATCTCTGATTCTTGGTCTTTTTTTTCTTTCTTTCTTTTTTCTTTTGCTTGTTCTGCACACTATGCCTTTGTCCTTCATCCCTAACTGGAAAGCATACTGATGTATTTAATTCATGTAGGATTTCATCCCCTGCCCCGAGGAGTTTCTTTGCAATTCAATTTCCTCATCACTGGTTTATTTCTCTATTTTGCCTGGTGATATACAAATGCCCTGCAACCATCTATTACTGTGTTTTCTAAATATCCATCTCATACTGAAAAGGCCTGTTAGCTGAATACTCCATGGGTAGGATGTCCAACTCTACTTGTTCTGTTTCTTTTAAGGCACCTTTAAGATCTCAGTTTTAAAATCTTTTTCACTGCTGAGGGCCAGCCAGGACACAAAAAGCAATTGTCCAACAATCCCTGTTAACAAGAGGAATTGCTCCAATCTCCTTGTGAATTAACTCTTAAGTGGCTCATCAATAGGGTTAGTAATAAACTCTAACACAGAAAATGTGATAGTCCTAGAAAATGGTTTAAGGCATTGGGAATGCTGCACTGAGCACTGTCAAATATGGATATTGAAGGTGAAGGACTGAGCTCCACCTTGATGTTGTTTTGCAGTTGGATTGCTGGTGACAGTGTAGGCTGCTTTATCTGTGTCTGGAACAGAGGGGCCCAAAGGGGCCTTAGCTGGACCCAGGGCAGCTTCTGACCAGTCAACGTTGGCTACAATGTCTGAAACTATTCCAGACAAGTATGTTCCCAAAGCAGAGCAGATCTTCTTTCAGGGAGTATCTTTTTAGGAATCTTCAAAGTACACCACCAGCTCAGTGCAGGGAGTGGTTGAAACTCTGTGACATAAGTGAATGAATTCAGTGCTCGGGTGGGCAGAACAGGCGACTGCAGCCAGAGGGAAATCCATCCAGAGGTGCCTCCAAGCAGACCCTGTGCTCCCGTTGTGAGCCCTGCCAGCTGCCCTGCTCCCTGCCAGGGTCCCTGTGGCAGCACCCTGCCCAGTCTGGGTCTGTCCCAGGACAGTGGCCGTGCCCCAGCAGCCCTGGTTCCTGCCCTGTCTGCACTGCAGGACAGGCTGTGCCCAAACCCCCAGGACAGGCCACTCAGGAGCCTCCACTGGCCCACAGTGAAAGGGATTTTTGTCAAACCACATTCCCTTGCACTTTGTGCAGGCACAGAGGCACAAATGAAGCTGCTCTGACTCAGTTTCCAGGGGGAAACTCGATATTAAGGGAGTGATGAATCAGAGCCCTCAGCTTAGGCAAGGATTACAGCTTGTAGTACACTATATCCATTAAACATGATTAAATCTGCATGCCACCAATTCAGTTACTGACAGGAACATATAAATCTTTCAGAATGGGACAGTCCAATGTGTGAAATGCTTCTTTTATGGCTGGTCAAAATAGTGATTTGACTGGAATGAACATTGAGGCTGTGGTAGTAAAAAATAATATTTGCAGAATTGATATACATATAAGAAGAATTAACTTAATGAATAAATAAGGCCATAATAGTTTAAGAACTATCTACCTACAGAATTCAGGAAATTCATTCTAGTTTAATGTTTCTGCCTCTAAAGGTAGATGTTAATATAAAAAATACTATGCATGAAACTGTAATCAGAAATTAGACTTCAGATTCGTTGCTTGAAATCTTTTCTTGCAGTAAATATCTCAAACAGCAGCAGAAATTTCACAATGGAGAGTTAAAACCATGTAAGCTGGCATAGGCCTGGTCATTTAATTTAAGAATGTAGATAAAATGATATTAGATGCAAGTTTTAATTGTCCAGAACATGTAGTTTGCAAGGCTGCTCAGGGCATTCAGAAGTCTTTCTGTGTTATGGGAATGAGGTCAGTACTAAATTCAGACCAGTTTACCCAAGGCTGTGTCCAGCTAAATCTTAAAACCTCCCAGGATAATCTTCCAAGGTAACCTGTTTCAGTATTTTCTTCTCCTCATAATGAGGGGCTTTTGGTTTGTTTAGGGTTTTTTCTTATGGCAAGTCAGAACTTCAGCTGGTTCAGTTTTCTCTCTTATTCTTGTCTGAATCCATCTGTTTTAGAGCCTCCTGTAGGTAGAAGAAAATCCTCTTTGGCCTCTTGAAAACCTTTCATCTCCTGGCTAAACAAGCCCACGTTCCTCAGCCTCTCCTCCAGGCAAGTGCCACCATGATGTTGGTGACCTACTCCAGTTTAGTGGCATCTTTCAAGTTTTGGCAAGGTATTAATCAATAAATACAAAGTGGAACGTCTTTATATGTGGCATCTTTCAGTACTTTTTGTTAGTAACCAATAGGATGGGATAGAGAATGTATTTATATTCTTGTAAAGGCCATTTGTATAAGGTGTTGGTTGTGGTGAAAGTTTGGATTAGCATTTTTTAGAAAGAGATCTGAGAGCTTTAGCAAAGCCAAATATGAGTTGATGATAAGATATTGGATGGAAAAGCTTTAAATTTGAAGTAATCCTCTTGTTTCACTTTGCACTGGGAAAACCACCCCTGGAATATTTTTAACATTTTACTTTTACAAAGATGGGGATAAAAAGCCCAGGGAAATTACAAGGAGATCAGAAAAAAAGCAATTTAAATCATCAGACACCTGAAATACAGGACTTGTGAGAAAAGGTGGAAGCAGTTGTCTACAAAAGATTGAGGAAAGACATAGTAATAGTCTGCAAATTCTTTAGAGGCTGCTGTAAGGATGGGATCTTCATGTTCCCTTAGGAAAGAGCAAGAGTTAATAAGATGAAAGCACAGCAAGAGTTAGATTAGGCATAAAGGAAAAAAATGCTGTGAGAGGACATCCTAAAACAAAAATTTTATATGGAGGTTGGAGAAGAACTCTATCATAAGAATCTTTGAGAATAGGCTAAATAAGAATCCTAGAAGCATGATCATGATCTTATCCTGGTAAGAAGAAAAATGGAGAATCTCTTGTAGCCCAGGACTATTTCTTTATGTTTGCTGGTGATGAATTGTGTTGGTGTGGTTGTACCCTGTTTCATTAGTTAATATATAAAGAGTACCATTGGTTATGGCTTTTTTTACTGTGTCTACAAATGTCTATGATTACTGTGACTAAATATTTTCACTTGGCTTTAGAGAAATAAGCACTCATGTTCATTAATTTTATGTTCTTCAATAGACTTTTAGCTTTTGCTGCAAAGGATGTCAGCAGTCAAGCACTCCCTAAAAGCTTTTCCCATTCTATTGGATGTATCTAAATTCCACATAGTCATGCTGAAAATTATCAGTCATTCTTGACTCAGCCAAAATGATTTTAAAGCAGTCAGGGAATATGTGGGGGGGATTTTGCTGCTGAGCAGCTGATTTTTAAATTGCAAAGAGTTCTGTGTGGTTTCTCACACACTGTCCATGTGAAAGCTTGGACTACAACAGATTTGATCTCACTGCAGTAATGTTTGTGACTTGGACTTTTCCATAAGCCCAGGCACTATTGGGAAGATTAGATCAGATCAGAGCAAAGGTTGTGGGTTACCTCATAAATCTTTCCCACTTAATATAAAAAGAAGTCTGTGTATCATTCTTAAATGTTCTGTACCGTGAGATTCAGAGTAGGAAAAGCTGAAACCATTACAAGCTTTGATAATCAGTTTACATCTAGTGTTTCCTAACAAATCCTGATGCTCTTACTGGTTTTCTTGGAATGCAGCATAATTCTAGCCCACAATGAAGTCCCAGTAGATGTTCCCATCACCCCAGACCAAGTTTATTTTTGCATGATGATCTCTTCATTTCCTTGAGGTTTCCTTTCTTTTTTTCCCTCTCATGATTTATCATCCAAACATTTGTAATCTCCAGAGGAACTGCAGAACACATTCCCATGAAATTCTTATATCTCTAAAAGGGAAAAAAAAAAAGTAAATAAAGGAATAAAACCCCCATAAAGTAGCCTTGTTTCTCACTGAATGGCTTGAGTAAACTCTTTTGTCACAGCCATAGTAAAGTATTAGACTTTAAGTCCAGGACTGCAATCAGACTCTGTCATAAACAGGAGAATTGCTTTTTT
Organism: Thryothorus ludovicianus; assembly: GCA_013397245.1. Lineage (NCBI taxonomy): Eukaryota > Metazoa > Chordata > Aves > Passeriformes > Certhiidae > Thryothorus > Thryothorus ludovicianus. Next base: position 595,342 of record VZTB01009772.1, on the reverse strand, counting down.
GACCGATTTCTACTATAAAATCAAAGGGTTCATTCATCTCATCTAGGGCTTTAGGGGGGGAAAAGAGTAAAAAGGAAAGAAAAGAGTAGGCAAGATGTGATAAGGTAACTTTAATGATTTTGGGGGGTTTATTGGCTGTACATCTTTGGTCAATCTCAAAACATACTAGTTCTTTCAGTGAGGCTTTTCTTTTCTAAAAAATAATGGAACCAGACATTATAATTACACATAGAGGTCATTCAACAGTGCTTCAATTCCATATTTCTTTAGCACACCAGAAATAATAAAAAAAAGGCTTTTGGCCTACAGAGATATGGTAAAAGGCTTTTACTTGATATTACTTCATCACACCAGTTTTTTACACTGATGCCAGGCATTTCTACAGTTTGATGGAGGCAGCAAGTTGTATTAATACAGATTTTAGGCCAGGAAGCTCTTGTCCCATTGGCTGTTACACAGTCATTGGTCATCAAATACCTCATGCATATAAAGTATTATAGGCCTTTGCTGTGATCCTGAGGGTGTTTTGGGGTAAGAAGTATTTTGTGTTTGTAACTTTGAGATAAGTACATGTGAGCAAGCTGTGTGATAGAGGTCCAGGTGAAAGGTGCTGTTACCAGGCCTTTGGATCACTGCTGATCTTCTGACCACATGCCAGAATGGAATGTGATCTTGGCAATCTGCCCCAGCACAGGCTGCCTGTTAAAGATGTTCTGATCCAAACACAGAAATTCAGGCTGTGCACCAGGGTGAGGCTCATTTGCACAGACTATTTGCAACAGCAGGGCACACATTGCTTTTCTTCTTCTGGAGGCTCAAACTGCCTCTGTTTGATGATGTAAATTTTCCCATTGTGATGGACAGTGACTGGACTTGGCTGTTTGTAATGTCACTGGGGAATTTTGCCTTCTATCTTATTATTATCCAAAGGAGTTTGTGAGAGCAGCAAGGAATATTTTACATTTATGCACAGACGCTCATCCTGTCAATAGTTTTTTCAGAATCCTTCATGTTCTGTTCAGGAAGTAAGGATCTCTTCCCACTGAAACTTTCTTCTATAATGCTATTGTGAGAAATGGCTGTGTTGTTCCTTCTAGTGGGTCTTGTTTCCCATATCCTAAGTTGGCTTTAAGTGATGTTTTTCATTATTATTACTATTTCTAATTTACATTAAAGTGTTCCCTTTGTAAACAGCCAGCTTATTTACTGGAGCTTCAGCACCCAGGGGTTGCAGGGTTTACCTTGTGGGAGAGGCTCTGATAGCAAAAGACCTTAAACAGAAGTGGAGAACTCGAATTTCTACATTGTATTTTCCATGTTGACAAGGGAGGACTGGCCTAACACCCTAGAACATATTCACAAAAGGTACTGAGAAACTTAAGAACCTTGTAAAACTGTTTTCAGTCATCCCACAAGTAAAACTAATCTATAAATAATGTAAATAATAAAATACCAGTTGTGTGTTAACACAGATCTTTTAGCAACAACAGTAAGAAAAATTACTAATGTTGCAGTCATTACATTGTGGGGAAGTTGGCCCACAGCCCAACCCAGCAATGTTAAACACCATATTTCTTCCAGTAAAATAATTTCTGATTGCAGTATCTATTTTCAGCTCCAGTAGCTCAATGTGGGAGACTTGGACTAGCTCAGAAAGGCCTGTGTTTTCATGGTGGAATTATGTCTCTTGATGCTGTTGGACATCAGAAATCAAATGTGAATTTTGAACAAAATGCATCATATTTATAGCGATAGTTTTAGACTTTAGCCCAAGAACAAATTAGGTGTTTAGACATTCTCAAGATGCTAAAATGCTTTCAAATCAGGATTTAGATTGGCCTGTCCACATATACATAATAATTTTCTCTATTTCTCTTTCTTTCTTATGGGTTTCAACAAATTGAATTTCATTATTCTAATTGAAACTATTTATTTAACACTTAATGTCTATTTTAAATACAACTGATAAAAAATAAGATCAAAGATGAATGAATGACTGAAAGGAGGTTCTGGGAAAACATGGACTCTCAGAAATCAGTAATAGATACAGTTTGTAGTTCTTTGAGATCTACAGCACAAAACTATGCAAGAATTGTTTAACAGTCACACTTTAATATAACCTTATTATTGTGGATCTTCATCATGCCTAGTACTACTTTGCTGAATTGAGCAATATATATTTTTTTAAAAAACCACCCTAGTGGTCTGGACTGCTTGGAGGTGTAAGACAACCATGGTGATGTAGATTAAAAGTTGATGTAGATTAAATGGAACCAAAACAAAAAAAAGACAAAACATAAAACAAATTTTCCAAACATAAAAGTGGAAAGGCCACCTGAGCATTTGCTGTGACTTAAACTTCCAGCTGTAGCCTATAATCTCATGATAACTTGTTTTTCTTTCTGCACTAATGTAAGTCTGGAACTTTTATGGGAAGATGAGGAAAACTCCCAGGACAGTTTGTCTGTCTCATTTGTGAATGCACCAGGAAGCAATGGGTAGCCTCAGCCCGTGCTTGAGGTTTTATCAAGAAATAGACATCTTGAAGTTTATTTCTGCATTTGAACTTACCAAGAACACTGAGTTTATTTGAATTTATTTTGAATTAAGTGTTAACACACTGTATATTGCCTTGGAATGGAGCCCTCTAATCTGTTGACACGGTTCTGTGTACACAGTTGTGATGAGTAAATCACTGCAGTAGGTTTTTCTGTGTGAGGATGCTGTTTATCAGGCCTTTCTGGAGCTATTGAATTATAGGATTGTTAAGAGAAGCCTGGCTAATCTGTTTTCTTCTGCAATAGCATGCCATAGCCACAAACTATGCTGGTTGATGATAAAAAAAGGCAAGCCATGTTGTCAGATTCTGCCCCTTGTTTACACAAGGGTGAACACAGAGTAACTGTAGAGAAAACAAGAGAATGTATTCGTATTCTGTTTTGAGTCAGGAACATCTCTTCAGAACAGTTTATATTTAATGACAGCATCACACCTTGGGGTTTTCTTGGTGCTGTTGGATTGTGGAGGTGTAGGATTTTTTCTTAAATTCCCTTCTTGCCTAGTAGGGAGTCGATATTTATAACCCACCCTCTTTGAGAACAGCTTTTAAATATTTCAGTATCAAGAGAGAACTTGTTTCCAGATTCACTTTCAGGATGGAGTCAAGAAATTATAGCAATGAGAGTTTAAAAAGAAAAGCAAAGAAAAGCCAGAAGAAAACACTTGTTCAGTTGTTGGATTTCTCACTTGGAAACTCTTGCTGTCAAACCTGTCTCTGTCCCAGTTAGTGACACCAGACATTTCCACAATGAGAAAGGGAGAGATGAAATAATGAGGAAGGTAGTACTGAAAAACACAGATGTGAATAATGAGTTACAAATATTGTCTTGCATGATTAGCTATTTTGGGTTAGATTTCTCAGACAATTGTTCTCTTTTCCAGGGACCGAGCTCCCTTCATCTTCACATCAGAGATGGAATATTTCATAACAGAGGGTGGAAAAAACCCACAGCGTTTTCAGGAGTTTGTGGAGCTTTGCTGTCGAGCTTATAATATAGTCAGGAAACACAGCCAGCTGCTCCTGAACCTGCTAGAGATGGTAAGAAGTTCAAAGATGAAACCAAAAGTCAATTTTCTGTGTGGTTCTCTTTCCTTTTAGCCCCTCCGTGCTGCCTCCAGTGGCACTATGCTTGGAAGAGGTATCAGTGCACAGCTGATACTGCACTGCCCATGCAAAAAAGCTGTCCACTTTCAGTTCCAATTTCTCAGAAAGGGAAAGCCAAGCTGCTTGGTGTTTTTTCCATTTTATAGTGCACTATTTTTCACAAAATAGCAGAAAACTGCAAGGGAAGCTGTGTAAAAGTTTTGCAATCAGGAATTTCACTCAGCCTTATTTCTAGGTTTTCATTTACCGTTCCTGTTCATGGTTACAAGACAAAGTAAGCTGAATATTTCACAGGGTGAAATCTGACAGTACTTTGCACTGCACTACAATGATGCCTTTAGAATGGAGGGGCTTCACATTTCCACAGCCCCTTCTCAGGATGGCAAACACAGGAAAGAAAGAGCAGTGCCCATATTGACACAGGCTTTGAACTTATTTTGTATAGATTTTTAAGGCCTCTAGGAGATTTTATCCTTAAGTATTCCTACTGATTCATGTGCTGTGGCAAATTCCATATCTGATTTATGCCTCTATTTACTTGTGTGGGAAAGGTTAATGCTTTTCCCCTTCGTGCACACTACGAGAATATTTCATTAACTAATATTTGCTAAGATGCTGGGCTAAGATATCAATCCAAAATTTGTATGCAGGGCCCCACGCCCTAAGGGAGTGGTCTGTGCATGAAAAAGTCTGCATGGCCTTAAAAACAGAGCTGCTGAGATGGGGGTACAGCCAAAAAGTTGCTCTGTAAACACTTTATCATCTCCAACTTGTGCAATGGGGGAGGGTGGGAGAAACTGAAGGAATCTCTCTCCTTGCCTCTCCTGTCTTGTCCATGGATTCTCATGCAGTGGTTCAGTGAGAGATTCCCTAATATGGAGCAGGAAGGATTGCTCCAGATCTCTTGAACTTGCTGCTTAGTAGCCACAGAGATGCAACAAAACTGCATTCCCATCATAAAGCACAATTTTCCTCTGGAAGCAGTGCAGAGTGAGGTTGTAGGAGATCCTGTCCAAGCAAAAGAGCCTCTAGAAAGCTCAGGATCAGCCTGTTCTCTCCTCCACAGCAGTAATCCCTGCATTTCTGAGCACATTGCCCAAAACTGCGTGGTGCAAACAAAGCCACATCTCCTTGTGCCCAGTGCTGTCCCTCTCTCTGCAAGCAGCAGAGATAATGATGGCAGATTACTCTGAGATAGTAGAGAGCATCTTAGGAAAATGCTCCTAGCAGGAGCTCTGAAATTACTCTCTCTGCCTGGCCAAAGCTCAGGTTTGTCTGTATTCAGGACATGCTGCACCTTTTGTTTCTGCTGATCTTGTAGCAGCGGTAATAGAGCTGAGCTAAAAGTCAACATCCAGATATGTCTTAATATTTTCCAGTGGGCTGCAGCTCAGTCAGTTGTGTTGCACTTCATAATTGAAAAATAACTGGCAGCACACTCACACCCTTTCAATGAGCTCTCCACAGCAAAAGGAATGAAACAAACAAGACCAGTTTGGGAGCACCTCGATTTTGCCAATAATATTTGGAAAGGTGATTCCATTTCTACACTTGAAGTGGAGTGCTGGTTGGAAACTGTAAAAATCAAAATGTTTCAGTTCCATGGGTCATTTCTGGGAAAAATAAATAGACTGTGAAGTTCCATTTTGAATTCATTTAAATACAGAATTTCAGATGATATTATGGAGGGATAAGAATAACTCATCACTGCTGATTTATATCAGTGAAAGTCTAAGATTTCTTTCATTGTTTGAAAACCTTCATTATTAATCTTTAATTCTACTCCCACTTTCTGTTTTCTCAGATGCTATTTGTAAAACATAGTTTAAAAAAAAATAAAATTAGACTGTTTCTAAAAAACAGTGTACTTCACAGAATATTACACTGAATGCACAGAATATTCACAGAATAGTAAACTGTACCCTGAGTAACAAGTGACAATTAGTGGTTTATAGCAAACACAATTATGAACAAATTGAGGGATTTTTGGCCCAGTTTGGGAATTAATGTTCTTTCTTGGTGGTGAGCAGCCTGTTTCTAAAGCTGCAGTGACATTTGCTACTGGGAGTAAGAAATAATCCATGAAGTTTCCATCACTTTCAAAAGCAGAAATGTCTGTGGGAGACCCAAAAGTCTGCTGGCAGAGTTCAGCTGTGTAAACGCCTGTAGCTCATCAGCTTTGCTCTCATTAAGGATTTGATGTGAACTGTTATAAAGAGGGTGATGGCAGGACACAAACATCTTCTGACTACTTTAAAAAAATGCAACTCCATTACTGTAATAAAGATTTTTTCACATAGAAAGTTATTAAAAGTGACTTTATCACTCCCTTTTCTGGTGAAGGGCAAGGAGCTTAATTTGCCTATGCAACAATCCTTTTGTTTTGTTTTCTTTTTTAATCCAAAGGGGGCAGGAGTTGTTATTATCTTTTATAAGGGGGTTGAAGGTATATTGATAAATAGCACTGTGTGTCCTTCAGTGCTGAATATTGTTATTGTCCCTGCTGTCAACCCAGTTTAATTCACCTCATTGATCTTTCTGTCTCTCTGTTCCTTGCCAGTCAAAACTCTGTGAAGACAGCAATCTAACTGTCCAGTGGCAGCTTGGAATGGTGTTGAGGAAGATTTTCCCCATAATGTCAAAAAGAAAATGTACAAGTGTTGAGAATGTTCAAAGGAATAATCTTAAAATCAGTGTTTCCTTTCTTTTTTTGCTGTTACTTGGAAAACTCAGTGGGTCTTTGTGTCTGAGCTAGACATAAATATCAATGAAGAGTACACAGCAGTGACTGCAAATTCAGATACATTTCCATCTGAGCAATCTGAAGGAGAGATGTTTTTCTGCATTACACACAAAAAAGCATCACTCCAAACTTGCTGTGATTGCTGAGAAAAATCAGTAGGTTTTGAAGTGAGTAAATTTTATTGTTGTTCTTGACATTTGAAAAAGCCTGAAGAGAGCTGTATGGGCAATTGGACTCACTGAGCTGTCTAATCTCCTCAAGTTTTTACTTTGCAAGGGGAATATTGGCATTATTTGGGTTTTGAATGTAGTCAGGCTGACTAACTAGAACAGTTCTGCCCTCATCGATGGAGAATGACACCTGCTCCAGAGGGCAGCTCTCACTGCCCACCTCAGGGCCCCTGCCATCAATCAGTGCAGGAGGAAGCCCTTCTCCTCCTCTGACTGCACAGGGAGTGGCTCTGTGATCCCTTTGCAGGGGGAGCCCAGGGCAGTGACAGGGGAAGCAGGAGGGACAAATGAGAGGGTGATGCTGCACTAAATTGAGTTAGGGCTAAGACAACACTGTGAGCATAACAGGAATGTGGTTATTATTGTTCAGATGGCTGGATTTGGTCACCTCCCCTTTGTCACCATTAGAGGGATCTGAAGGAGGCTTAGAAATGCACACCTTGAGGTTATGGTATCCGAAGAGAAAATAAATAACCACAATGGATCTTTGATTCTGACCCATGCCTCTTTCAGGTGTCTCAGTGTGAAGGTTTACAATGCAATATATTCACTTTATTATCCCAGGCATTGCTCTAGCATCAAAACCACTTTTCAGATAAGCAAAACTGTTTTACAAGATGTTTTGGTGTAAAACCTTCCTTCTCTCACTTAAGCCCATTTCATTCAAATTTCTTTTCAATAGAAGAGTGGACTAATGATCTAATATTAATCTACATTTAGATGTTGCATGCAGGATTGCCTGAGCTTAACAGCATCCAGGATCTGAAATATGTGTATGACAATCTCCGTCCTCAGGACTCAGATCTCCAGGCTACAAGCTACTTTACAAGGTAAAACCAGAATATAATCTAGAAACCTTGTCTTCTTCAGGCATAAAGCAATTTGTCTCTTATGTTAAGAAACTTAATCAGGGAAATTACTCAAAAGGATAATTTGTCTTCATATGTTTACTTTTAAAAAGTCATTCCTTATGCATGTTATAAGCAATTTCCTCAGATTTTGGAAGAAACAGTTGTGCATTTGTGGTACACTTGTAACAAGTCACTTACTCAGCGCCTGGAGATTTCTTAGGCTTTCATGGTGAAACCATCCTGATTTGTTTCTGGTGTTTTTTCTCTTTTTAAATGCAGCAGCTACATGCAAACAGATTTAGACTCCTTAAAGAGGATCAACTTGTTAATAGTCTGAGTGAGAGCCTTCAATTTCTGCATTTTGCTGCTTTTTCTCTTCCTCTTCTGACCTTCTGTGTTGTCTCAGAGAAGTCACTTTCCCTCTGCTAGCCATAGTTTCTCTATCTGCAGAACAGTGCTGGTTCTTGCTTTAAAACAATTTACATATCAATCACAGAAAAGCATTCTGTGTGAATATAGGTACATTTAAAGCTTCATTTGTGTTAGGATAATGAAACCATTCACCTGTCCATGATAATTGCTGGGTATTAATGAGGAGGAGCTGCAGCTCATGTGCATAAAGTCAGTCTAAGACCCTCAGTCCTGATCTTTCAGGTCAGGCCTCTGCATCACAAATAACTCCAGCTGTTGGTGTGATGATGCTGTAGATGGAATGAGTGGAGACTTACCTGGAAACTCACTTTGCAATTCCAGGCAGAGCATGAGAAAAAATCTCCCTGTCAGAGTCTGCCCTGAGCAGCACCATCATTTCCCAAGGGCTATGAATTTTTATTCCCTGGGCACCCTCTTCCCATGCAAAGCAACACAGACTCTTCTGACCTTATGAAAGTGCTGGGAAAATAAAGTTTTGTTGTTTATGTGTCTCCTTCCCATGTACTAGAATCTGCTATTTGAGAAAAGCAAGGCTGAAAGTTTGGAGGAGGCTGGGGCAGAGACCTAGAGACTTTAAGGGACTTTCTTGGAAAAAAAAATAAGAACTTGTCAAACAAAGCTATTGTTCTATGACTTTACCACAGCATAGCACTGAGTTCCTTTTCCTGTAACACTTTTTTTTTCATATGCTTTCCCTCCTGCCCCTTAGCAAGATTGTTAAATTTTAAAATTTAATCACAGCTCCACATTTACAATCAACTCCCACCTTATCCTTTCCTTTAAAATTTCACATATTCCCAAATTACAGACTTATATTTCCACTTCAAATAGAAAACATGCAGTTTCTTATTAAACTGCAAAAGTCTTGATTCTGTCAAATAATTTGTGGGGTTGTGTCTGTGTCTCGTGGGTACAATACCCAGTTTGTTTAGTTAGTGAAAATAGGCTGGGATATACAAAACAAGCAGAAAAATCTGAGTCTTTAGGGTGCAAATTGCATCAGTGTCATGCAAAGCTCAGAGCTGGAGGTGGAAAGGATCAGCTTTCAGCTGGGTCAGTTTTGGTCGGGGTTGGCAGCACTGCAGCCTTGCTTAGCTGGAAGAGGAAGGAGGAGCACTTTCTTCAGGGCAGAGCTGGATCCCCACTCTTTCTTTCCAGGGTTAGTAACTTCAGAGTGGGAATTCACCTGCAGTCTTCCTTAACCAAACATGTGGAATAAGCCCAACACTGGTTTGGGAGAGCTGGTGGGCTTTGTTGCCTGGTAGAGGTTTGTGTTGGGCTTAGGAAATCCTGTTCAGCTCACAGAGCACAGGTAGGACTCAGAGGCCAGCAGGTCCTTCTTCCCCTCAGATTTCTTGTTGGGGATGGTGTTAAGGAAATGAAGGAAATTCCACTCAATTGCTACACACCAACAAAGTAGCTGTGCTGTAGGCTCTGCTCTTATTTGAAAATGCATTTTCTCCTAAAATGCATTCTGTGAACTCCAGAGCTATCATTCCAACTTCCTTCAAAATGTTGAAGATTTGTTATTGTCCATCATTGCATCACGTAGAAAATACAGATATTTCTAGAGTGCATATTTTATTCATTAATATTCTTAGGATGTTTGTATTATATATGCTCATTTGCAAGAAGAAAATCCCTTTATGTTCATGAATTTCCATGGCTCTCATTTCTCTTGGAGCTTCTTCTCTTCTTTATTCTAATTTCTAGTCATTTGAACATTATTTGTGTTAATTCAAAAAATGTATTAACATTTCAACATGTTTGAACATGGGGATAATATTAGGCCTCATGTCTAGTAGAATTTTATCTTCTGGAAATTGTATCCAAAATAAAGACTTGAGATGGCCTGATACCCAGATCTATGCAGAGACTGTCCATCTGTAAAAACACTTTCCAACCTGGCTTTAGGAATGTAAATATATTGACATTTTTGTGAGCTTTGTGTTACCTACATCATCTTTATTCCTTATCTCTTTGTTATACAAAATATTGTATGAGAAAAATGAGAAAAAATCCAGCTACATACTTTTCATGGTTAATCTCTGATTCATTCCTGTATCTATTTTTCAAGCTGCCCTTAGACAAGGAAATTGGAAGTTCTGATTATTAGCACAACTTCTAGTAGTTCTCAAATCCCTTGCAATTTGTAGCTCCTTTTTCTCTATAATTGCTTCCAAAACCACTTCATTGTTTTTTGAAAGTTTTTTTCTAGACAAGGAGTGTGGTCACTGGAATGTTAAACGTTGCCAACAGAAAGTTGTTCCTTGTTCTAAGCACAAGGTAGCTATTGTAATCTTTCAGATTCAATCATATAATGTGTCTACTGAAAACCCCAATCTCCTGCTCGTGGCAATAGGAGAACATTATTCCTCTGTATTTCTGCAGAAATGGGTTGCTTTTAGCCATTTTCTGAGTTTGGTTTAGCAGTAACACTGACGTTGGCCCTGGTGTTGTTTAAAACCAACATGAAGTGATGAATGATGTCACAAATGCTCCTGGCAGAACGATGTTAATTTGTTCTCTGTGTCACCTCCCTGGCCCCAGAACAGTTGTGTCAGAGTTTGGACTGTGATGTACTGACCCCTTTCAGGCTCGTGAAACATTCTGTGTTTTACTAAATTCCTTTGGTCTCGTTCTTGATTTAAGTCCTGTGCAGCAGTCTGTGGTGTCATTTGTGTGCAGTTGTCACATGGGGTCAGTTCCCTGTTATGAGCTGACGAGCAGCAGCGTTCAGCCCCGCAGCTCACGGCCCTCTGGCAGGTCACACCCTCACACGGTGCATAAACAACACCACTTGGGAGTTAAACAAGAGTTTCTGTGTTTCCTTGTCAGTCCTGTGCACCTGCAGCCAAATGAAACATCATTGTCTCTCCAGCATCTGCCCTGAACTCAGTTTGATCCTTGGAACTCAATTTGATCCTTACCCCTCCCTCCTTTCCTCTTCCCCTGACAACACAGTTTTATCAGAAACTAGAAACCCATCTTACCTCTGGATATAAATTTCCTCTGTGGTTTTCTGCAGACATCTTCAAATGTCAGCGTGGTGTGGCAGGCTGCCTGACATTTTTTATGTGGCTGCACAGGGATGTAGATTTAAAATTGTTTTTAAGAGCATAAAGTTAGCCTAATGCAATGAATGGAGTTGATTTCAATTGATTGCAGTGTGCAATCTAATCCTCTCATAGAAACCCATGAATAAGAGATGCAGGGTGGATCTGACAATTGCCAGGGGAGCACACTGCATATCTGCAGCAGCCTTATGGAGGGGGCTGCTGCTTAGGTCAGCTGCTTTGTTTATTTATTAATGGATTCATTTTTTAGGTACTTGTCCTTGCCCAGGTCAAGCATATCCACTCCAAACCACAAATGCCAGCAGTTTCAAGCTGCAGGATCCACAGTAAATCCTTTCAAAACAGGATGCAGATCCCAAACTGATCAGCCAATCTCTGGTTCTCAGGTGGCTGAGGGTATTTCAACAACAAATTTCCCAAACAGGTGAAACACTGTTAAAGTTGATGGCATCTGAAAGGGAATGGACCGAACTACAACACTAAACTTCATTTCAGTGACATTCAGTTTGTACAGATTATGGTGTCTGTGCCCTGAAGGCACAGGATGCAAACCTCCTCCTTGAATTTATGTTTTTTGAGGAATTTGTATTATAAAAGATCTCTTGCTGAAAGCAATAATGTTCTGGAAACCTCTAGTAATATGGGGGCATACAACTCGTTTTAAAATGGAGCTTGGTGAATTCATGGATGTGGAATATAAATGAAGCAGTTCATTAACATCTGAGAATTCCATGAAAATAAATTTTGCTCATTATGCTCTAAATGATTTTCAGGCCTAGATGGAAATGAGAAGCAGGATACTATCAGGAAAGATAAAGAAATATCGACCAAGATCTTAATAACTAGCCAGTAATAATGGTTGTATGTGCTGTATATAAAGGCTGGTGTGTCCTGAAAAATCTAACACCAGCCCTCAGAATACCGGTCCCATAAGGAATTTCTACCTCCTAAAACTAAAGTGGCAAACTACTACTCACTCTAGAAAACATCAGCCAAACTTTTCATCCATCTCCTCTTACACAAGCAGCCAGCCTGTCTGTCCATTCTTTACCTGATACTGTAATTTGACAGCTTTGTAGAAAGACCAAAGACAAATCTGAAATTCAAAGTCAATTCAGCAGGTGGAAAGCAGAATGTCATTACTTTCCAATAATCCCAGGTATCTAACTTTCTTTTCTGGGAAGTAGGTCAGACACCAATCTGCATGGTAAACAGTTATTGTCATGTGGAAAATAGCATTTTTCTCTCTGAAATCTGTGTTGGCAATGTTTGGATTCACTGCTAATATTACTGTAGTTAATGAGTTTCCTGTTTTCTTCTGATTAACCTGCACTTTTAATACCCTTTGTACTGTTCATTTAGTTTAGCTATCTCTAGACCATCAGGCACTAATTTTCTATGCAGCCTGAGCTACCAGAGCTCTGAAATAAATAAGAAACTTCTTGTCATCTTTGTGAAGGCAGAGCCAGCCTTGGGCACAGGCAGAGGTAGTAATGGCCAGGGAGCAAAAGCAGGATTTTTACAAAGAATATCCATGACCTTACTTTCAACTATTGCTAAGCTTCATGTGGTTACAGAGAAAAGAAAGTGCATGGGGATCTGGGAGAGGTCAAGGAGAAATTGCCACCACTGGTCCTGGGGATGAACTGTAAAAATGCTGGCAAACAGGGGAATCAGGTACCACAATGTGATAAACTGGGTCACTGAACTAATCCAGGCCAAAAATAAACTGCAAAATCCCAAAAAGATAAGAAAGATGGGTTTGATGTACCCACTGCTATGTAGTTAGGAAGTAGCTTTTGGGAAAGAGGGTTTCCTTAAGCCAATTTGCCCTTGAAAGAAACTGCAGAGCCACAAGCAGAGTTGTTCCACCTTTCTAAGTAGACACACTCTGAGGTGGCATCAGAATGTCAGAGGCCTTGAATTCTTTGCTGATCACATGTAATAATTCTTGAATTTCTGATTACATGTAATAAGGTTTCCTTAATGTTTTTTATCCTATTAAAGAGGACTGCATCAAGACAAAACAGAGAGGGAGAGAAAACAACTTATACTTCTGTTCTTGTTTGATTTTAGATGTAATCATTCCAAATAACTCACAGGAAAATCTGTAACAGTGACAACACGAGGCTCTGTTTAGATCTAAAGTATGTGATTAGCAATCGGGGTTTTAAAAGTATTTTAGAAGCCTAATGGCCCCATGGAAGGAATAGTGGTTGTCTGATACCAGGCAGGTCTGTGCAGTGATAATGTCTGAATTAGTATTAATTTACAAGCTGAGGCCTGTTTTATGTAAATTAAAATGCAGTGTGTTTAGCTGCAAAGTTATTGTGCCTCTTATAGTAATGTGGCAAATTCCCTGACTGCTCTGCTGTAATATGGCCAGTTACAGATTCTATAACCTAATGTCTCAGTGATTTAGGAAGAGTTTAAACTACACATTAAATTAAATACATAGGGAGTTAAAAAGGAAAAGTTCACCCCTGATGCAGCCTGGTTAATCATCACTGAATTGATTTTGTACTAATATTTTGAAACGAGATTTGTTTTCTTGTTTTACATCAGAGTGTTAATTTGTTTAATTTATTAAATAGGTTGTATCTGTTTCTGGAGAATGTAATTAATAATTAAGATAATTAACCCAATCAATCCTGAGGTACCTTTCCTTGTGTTACATGAAGAGGAACATATACATCTTTCCTCAGTTTACTATGCCTAATTAGTATATGATAAATTCACAGACTATTTTGAGTTTAATCTGAATTTCAGGGCAGCGAGCTGGACACATGCCTGTAGGTAAAATATTCCTTATTCTTTCTGGTTTGGTTTCATCTGTGAAGCTACTGACTTTATCCAGAGCATCTGAGATCATGGAAATTAGGCTAATGCAATGAATGGAGTTGATTTCAAATGATTGCACTACGCATTCCAACCCACCCACAGAAACCCATGAATAAAAATATAATTTGAAATGACAGGCAAAGCATTTGCTCAGCTTTGAACAAGACATGATGAAGGTGGTTAAGGGTGTTGTCAGCCCTTGTAACGTAGATATAATCCAAAACTGGGAGAAAAGAACAAACAAAAAAATAACCCACAGCAAACCCCTGGCAATTTGGTAGAGAGTTTGCTGCCATGCCTCTTGAAACTAACGGGTTCCTGTTCTATAACACCATACCAGAAGTTAATAGGTCTTAAAAATTCAATTAGCAATTGAATTCAAGAGAGCAAGTGTTTTCTAATGAGTACTGCACCTCACTCTTCAAAGATTATCTTGCAGTGTTATTTCTCAAGTTCACATTTGCAGTACATATCTTTGTGTTTATCTAGGGGTTTTTTTATCTTTTTATGCGTCTTTTCTGATCAAAGAGCTCAAAACTCTAGGAAATCAAAACAGTGTTCTTGCTCCTCTTGCACAGGAGTGAGATGGAGTGAGATACCAGGAGAGAATTTCTCTCTCCTTTTTTTTTTTTCAATTTATCTTAAGCAGTTCCACAGGGATAGAGCTTTTAAGAACTAGGTAGAGGATTTAGCAACACATCATGCTCAGCTAAATCACAAATTGAATCCAAGAGCCTTGTGCAAACATGTGTAAGCCCATGTGAGGTTAGTGTAACCAAAAATAAATACAATCATAAGCAGTGCCTTCTCTCCTGCTCGGCAAAATGAACACGTGCTGTTCAACCCGGGGACTCCTCAAAACATGCATGGAAAAGTGGAAATGTTCTGTTTGTCCCCGGTGTCTGGAAGAAGGCTGGTATCCAGCTCGTGAGGAGCAGCTGCTCCCAGCTAAGCCTTGAGGCAGGTTGTGGCAAGAACACTTCCAAGCAGCAGAGCTCAGGGGCTGGATGGGCTGCAGTGCAAATAGCAGTGGCTGCTGTGTGTGTGGGTATGTGATGTATGCTCTAGAGTTTGGGATTTTTCTGGACTTGTATCCATAAAAAGAGGGGTCAACGAGTGGAACAAAAAAAAAAATAAGATGCATAAATAGTGCCTCTTCTGTTTGTTCACTCTTCAGGAAAATAAAGGAAAGTTTGGAGTGCTTTCCTGTTAAACTCAATAACTTGATCCACACGCTTGCACAGATGTCAGTGGGGAGCTCTGCAAAGCCTCCAGCTCCAGAGACTGTCCCCCAGGAATGGGTGATGCTGGACACCGAGAGGTCAATCGCACGAGCCACCATTTTGGGATTCAGCAAAAAGCCAGACTCTGTATGTATGATGTTCTTTGCTTGCCCTCATTTGCCTGGATCTTTAATGACCCTTTCAAGAACTTATGAGTTCTTCTTCCTTTAGAAGGAAGGGAAGAGAGCCCCTAAGTTCTTGAAAGGCACATTAAAAGCACCATGGGATGAATAGTGGTGCCACAAGCAGTGAGCTACCAGAGAGCAAAAAACACCAGGCACAGAGATATTTGCAGGGAGCCATTAAGGAGAACAGTTCATTCCCTATAGTGAGAAATAAATCAAGAGCTAATTAAAGCATCCAGAAGGAAAGCATGGCACAAAATTAGGAAGCCTAATAGAAATTGGAGGCTGTTATATGATGCTTTAATGGTGCACTATTAGTTTTCACACACTGCAGTGATCTTTCAGTGTTTGAGTTGTATGCTACCCAGACAAGTTTCTCCTTCCGTGCAGCAAAGAAAACAAACTGATTTCTCTGGCACTTGGCACTACATTAAAGGAAGGTTTTTCTTTGTTAAAATCACCCTATATATATTCTTGCACTTTTATTTTAATTAGTCTCTTTGATTGTTTCTCTACTCTGCCTCTCCTTTTTCCCAACACAGGTATATCTCATCCAGGTGGTGCAAACCTGCAACGTGGTCACCTTCGTGGAAAAATCATTCGAGCAGTTCTCAAAACTTCACAGCCATCTCCAGAAGCAATTCCCATCTCATGCTCTCCCAGAGTAAGGCAGCATATTAGAGAATGTTATTCTGCTGTTAAGTGGTTCTCTCTCCTGTGCTCAGATAAATCTGTGAGAATATTCACAGCAGATGTATTTTTAGAAACACAAAGGCAGAGTGACATATTCTATCAAGCTTTCTATTCAGCCCCAGAAGAAACTGAATCACAGACCATTGTGGCAGTCTAATTCTTATATTTTATTGTTCCTTTTTTTAATGGGAGGAGAAAAGGGGAAGAGCTTGGGCCTGACAAAACTATTTCTGAAATTAAAGGGTAAGTAGTGTTGACTTCATTAAAGGCACCCTTTATAGTTTTTATTTTCTTCATGATGTTTATCAAAACTTAAGGCAAGATTCATGTGTTAAAGCAATGTAGGAATGTTCACAACAGGTCAGAACAGAAATCTCTGACTCTAGCACCATGATGAACATTTTTTACAACACAATGCACACACCCCCAGCTGAGAAATACACAATAATCTTATGTACTGTCCTGTCCCCAAGCCCAATACTTTGTGCCCCACATCATTCCATTTAATATCTTTTGAAAAATTCACTGTCACTAGCTGCAATAATTCTGAATATTACTTTCTATCGATGTGCATGTCCAATCCTGCTTTTCATCTTCTGAATGTTATTTCTTTACAGTTTCCCAGGATAGTGAGTCCCATGGTTGATTTCTGTCTTATATAAACCAGTTTTGCCTTATGCAATGATTGTCCATGGCTTTAGAAATACAAGTGGAGTTATTTTTTCTACATATATAATATACATTATACTGCATATACCAGTGAGTACAGAGCAGTCCTGTCTTAGACAGTCCTTCTGACTCTCCTGACACAAGCCCTTCCTCAAGCTCAATCTACAAAAACACATAAAGCTGGCCTAAAATACAAGCAGCTTACTTGAACCATGCTGAGGTTCAAGTGATACGCTTGAAAGAGAGAAAGGCCTTTGGATTTGACATCAAGTAAACAGCCACAAACAACACAGTTTGAACTTAAAGTCCATGAATTTCAGATCCAAAGTTGATATTCCCTGAGCTCGTGAGAAGTGTTCTGAAAAGAGGGCTTAAGGTTAGTTAATTCTAGAGAATCTGTCTCCTGCCTGAGGGGATTTTATTGACTCCAATTTGATTCATTATGACTTTCTCACATGAACTGGTTTGCAGCAACTGGTGAGAATTGAAATTTCACTAAACAAATACTGAAATTGCTTGAATCATGGTTTTGATTTGGAGATGCTTGCAGGCTAACCATTATGTTGTAAAATAAAATATTTAACAAGTATCTGTTTATGATTTTTTTTCCTGTGGTGAGCAGAGCCCTTTGAAAGAAAATACATTTCTCTATAGAAACACATAAAGCTCAAAAACCCTGTAGTGAATTTCAAAAATAGTACTAGTCATTTTTCAGATAAATCTACCTCTAATAAAATCCTTTGCAACATTTTCACTGCTAAAGAGCCCTTCAGAACTCACAGAGGGTTAATCTGTGTATACTGAGGCTGTTTCTGGGAGCTCCAGTGCTTTATTGCCATAATTTAGTCCCAGCAGTATCCTGTCACTGCAGGATCTTTCCCTCAGATTGTGTTAAAACAAAAATTAATTTTATGATGTTTTTTGATAGGCACGGTTTTAATGTCAACATTTTGTGTTGTGTTCTAACAGAACTTCATTAATTTGAGGTTTTTCATGTATCCCAGATTTTTATTCTAATAATAAAAAACCTAATTATTTCTTTATAGGAAGTTATTACTGAAACTGCCATGCCATATCAGACCATTAGTCTGCCTGTGTGCTACAAAGCTTCAACTCTGGCTGATGCCAGATGCTTCAAAGGAAGGAAAAAGCCTTGTTCCACAATGTAATCACAAAATCAGCTAAAAAATGTCTGATTAGAAAATTTAAATGTTTAATATTGCTAGAATAATTGGAACTGCTAACAGAAAGGACTTGGTTTCTGCTTTGTAATGATTCTATTCATACCTCGTTAGGAGAAAACAATGAAATATGAGATTGCTTCATACAAGTGCTAAATATTGAGTGTATTGTAAGAAACAAAGGGCAAAAGCTCAGAGTTCTCAGAATCTGACATTTTGCTATTGACATGTGTTAATTCAGCCCATATTTAAAAGTTAGAAACACAGCTGCCCTAAGCAAGCCCTTGTACTCTGGCACAATCCTTCTCATTTGATTTCTGAGAGGGTATTAATTGTGTTTAATTACTGTTTTGTAAAGTGCCAAAAATCCTTTCACCCAACAAAGCATGTAGGTGACAATAATTTATGCACAGAACAATGTTCAGACAAGTAGGAAATGCAGTGTAGGACATTTGCACACGGTGCAAGTTCATATTTTCCTGATCCATTTCAGGTGGATGCAGAGTAGCAGGCTGGAAATTCACCTTTTCCAGCACAGGTGCACTCACGAGGGCAAGGCCATTCACAGCACAGACAGGATCCATCAAACACGAAGGCATTCAAAGCAGGGTTCAGTGCCACCACAAGGTACACGCTGTCCCTCACACCTGCAGTTGTTGGTGCCATCAATCAGCACTTTCTCTCTCTGTCTGCCCATTGTGCTGCAGAGGCATCTTCTGAGAGCCTGCATTTCCCAGCCAGAGCCCTCTCTCAGTGTTACACACACTGATTCATTTTAAGCTGCTTCCAAACTGTTCTCCTCTGCCAGCCCTTGAAAGAAATCCTTTTGTGCCCCAGAGGAGCCCAGACCACTCTCTGAGGCTCTCTCTGTGTGCCAGATGACCTGGGCTCTATTTTTATCTGTGCTGTTCACACATGCCATGAACCAGGGCCGTGTCACTTTTCCCTGCTCTTTATGTGTCCTGCCACTGTGATTTTGTGAGGGGAGAGTCTCCTCTTCCTATCCATGTTTGCAGCCCCTCTGAGCCCTGTCCTCCAGTGCCAGGGCTCCTCAGAACCTCACACACACATGCAGCACATAATGACATCCTGGTCCCTCCCTGGTTTAATCCCAGACTAAGTCATACCAGGGCTGAGTTTTTCCCTACAGGATTTTGCATCTGCCTTCCTAAAGGCTGGCCAGGTGTCCCTATCCAGTGTGTCACAAACTACACAAATCCTTTGTGACGCACTGGATAGGGACACCTGGCACCTCTTGAGGTCTAGTGGATAGAAAAGCTCATAGAAAAAAAGGTTTGTAAACAAGACACACTTGGCTATTAACAGTGGTGGTGGTGGGACATGAAATACAACCAGATCAAAACTTCTACCTTTCTCTGTCTCATACATTAGAGGACATCAAGCATAATGTTAATTATGAATCCTGCTATTAGCAATCCGTATCACAAAACCCATTATGTGCAATTTAGCACAGATAGCTTTTCTAATGCTCCTTCAGCCTGGGAGATAAATACCCTTTGTCAGGGCAAGGTTAATATAAATTGATTATGTATGTTGTTAAAACTCTGGCCTTTTGACTGATCTAATATGCATTGTCTCTAAAATACAAAGATGATTCAAGGAAAAAAATGGGAGGTTTTGACATTTTCAGCCATCCAAGTATTTGAAAATTGACATAAGGCCATTCTATGCATATGTAATTTATTTCCTTACCCAAAATTAATCTTAATAAAAATTCATCAAGAACATTACATTTGCTGTTTTTATTGTTATTGCTTTTGTTGAGATTGATTTTTCTAGTGTGATGATCGTTTGTTTTCACATATTTTTATTATGCTAGTACCTGAAATTAGATATGGGATCAGGGACCTACTCTGAAAACCTTATCTACACTCTAAATAGCTGAGGTAAAAATGCAAGCAATGATAGATTCATCAAATGTCACATTGTTGCTGTAAGGCTTTGGTGCTCAATGTTCTGTGGTAAGGATATGTCAGCTCTGGGCTGAAATCAGAAATCTGCTGTGCAAAAAGGCAATGTTTTCTTGGGATCAGAAAGGGCCAGTTATTTAAATCTATTTAGAGACCATAAAATGCAAAGAAGTGTCTTTTAGGCTTTATTTATTTATTTATTTTTAATTAACTATTTTGAGAGATAAAGTGCTTCAGTATAAGATAATTTACCAGCAAATTATTAGAAGAAAGTGAGTTACTGTAATGTGGCCTGTAAGCTTACCCTGTGAGCATTCCTTCTCTTGACTGCAAAACCTCTTAGGAAGTCTCAGCTTTCTGCTGTTAAGTAGAGCTGGAGATCTTTTCAGCAAATACAGTACAAGAGTTCTGCTTAAGAATATTCTTCTTTTGCAGGTTTCCCCACTCATGGCATTTCCCTTTTACGGATCTTGAACATAAAAGAGTGAAGGATCTGAACCTCTATCTGAAGCAGCTACTAAGTGGCTCCAGGAAACTGGCTAATGTGAGCATTTCCAGTATTTCTTTTATTATTCTTTTATTTATATTATTTCTAGTAGCATTTTACCAAAAGATTTAGGAAATTTTCCATTCTCTGTTTTGAAAAAAAAAAGAAAACCAACATAACTAACACATCTTCTAGTGATGTGTTTTGGGATGGAGCCATTGAAGCATTCATCAAAACTTAAGACAAAGAGGGGTATGTCTGAGAAATAGTTTATTCAACCTGGCAGAGCATTTTTTGGAAAAACTTTTCTTCCTTTGCTGCCATAGAAAAGTAGTGATTCACTGGATTTTTGACAGTAAGGAGTAGGTTCTGAGAAATGTAATGTCTAAAAAAAGAAATAAGCTTTGAAATATTGAAAAGTCTGATTTTGACAGTTGTTAAATGAAAATTTCCATTCTTTCAGCCCAGAAATACCTTTTTCAAAATGTATTTAACAGGTTGAAGAAAGTTTTGCAAACATAAGACCTAACCCAGAATGTTTCAATAATATCAGAATGATGCACTGTGTCCAATTAAAATTGGTGTTTTCTCGTTTTTTATTCATTGTTGCTTTTTGAGGTTTGAGGTTCTCCTCCTGTTTAAAAATGGAAAGCCAAAATGGTAATAAACATTGACTTTTCATTGTCTGGGCCAGCACAAAGCCTTGTGCACCTCAGCAGCACAGGAGCCAGGGCTGAGAGCAGCAAAGGGGCCACAGGCACCCTGGGGAGATGTTAAATCATGATGCTGCAACACTTCAGAAGCTGAATGCTCAATTACTGACAGTGACACCAGGGTCTGAGGGAAAGGAGCATCCTCCAGCGAGCAGCCTTTGTCAGGAAAGCTGTCAGGCAGAGAAAAAAATGGTGTTTTATGTTAGACCCCAGGCTTGCACAGAGGCCCAGTAAATTCCAGTGAGCCAAGGCACGAGCTCGTGGCTGACCCTGCTGTTTCACTGCTGGCACCTCCTGCAGCACAGCCTGGGCCTCTGCCAGGTGAGCCCTGCCATGTCCCATGGCCTCAGGGCCACTGCACAAACTGGGGCTGCTTTGGTTCCACTGCAGGGACAAAGAGGGGCTGACAGCATGTTTGTTCTCCAAAATCTTAAAACATCTTGCAGGAGGGAAAAAAATAAAGTTTGCTGTCTAACTATGTAACTTTCCCAGCTGTGACTTTGTAATGGAGATTAAAGAGGAAATTGTCCATGTGCAAAAGAAACAGGAGTTTTTTTATTAATATGGCTTATAAATTCTGAGCCCTGAATTGAAATTGAGAAGATTTGCAAAGAGGATGAAAATCTTTTTGTCTCACTGAGTTACACGTCATTTGGTATGAACAGCTGACTTGGGTGCTTGGCTCCTTTGACTGACACTGCTCAAATTTGGGTAGATTGTTGTACAAATAAAACACAAGAAGTTTCACTTCAACATGAGAAGGGACTTTTTTGCACTGAGGGTGGCAGAGCCCTGGCACAGCTGCCCAGGGAGGGTGTGGAGTCTCTGGAGACGTTCTGAGCTCACCTGGACACATTCCTGTGTTACCTGCTGCAGGTGACCCTGCCTTGGCAGCAGAGTTGGACTGGGTGATCTCCAGAGGTCCCTTCCAACCCTAAGGATTCTGTGATTCCTTTCTGACCCTCACATTAGGGCCGTGGGTTTATTTTCCATTAGCGCCTTTTCACGGCTGAGGGAAAGCTGATCTAAGCCTGTGACCTAGAAAGGAAGAGCTCAGTATCTTCTGCTGTGCTCTGGGCTGCTGGAAGGGACACGGATTTTCAATTTGGGCCAAGCACTGCTGTGCAGAAGCCTAATCTAGAGCTGAAAATTGGGCTGCTGAAAGCGCTGGGATAGCCACAAAAACATTTCCCTGTTGCTCACAGAAGCTCTGTGGTGCCTCCTGCTCCACGGGGTAGTGCTCAGCCAGAGCAGGATGCCTGGCCAAGGGCCATGGGCTTGCCAGGGTCCTCTCTCCTGCCTTTGTGGGGCTCCAGCACACAGCCCTGAGCTGGGGACACCCTCCCAGCACTGGGACACAACTGAGGAGTTCCAAGGTGGCTCTGGCCAGATGTGCTTGGGGACAGCCACTGCTGTGGCTCTGAGTGAGCCCAGGGGGCAAGTTGCCAGGCTGAGACAGCCAGCAGGGCTGAACCATGAGCAGAAGAAAGCAATTCTGTACCTGTGAGGGCTGTGCTGGGCTTGGAGGGCAAGGGGGAACAAACAGAGCAATGAGGAGATTGTCTCCATCCCTAAAGTGCTGCTGCATGTGGGAAATCAGCTTGTTCACCCCCATGCAGCTAACTTGCAATTCTGGATGATAACCTTCAAAGTTATTGATACTTCACAAACATTGAATCATTATTTTTGCTTCAATATGCTTCTCCTGCTGGGAGGTGGAAGAAATTTAGAAAATACTGATGTGTTCCGACCCACCTAGAACAAGGAAACCAATTGGTGGCTAATTTCCTTTGTATTACCTTCTTTTTTAATTTTCACTTTGCTATGACTCTTTTAAAAATACTGTGGTGTCATCTTGGCTTTATTCAGAGCATAAGGCCAAGCTAGGAGGCTCTCTTGATAAAAATAAATACAATTATTTTATCCTTTTTCCTGCCTGTGACAACTTTGCAGTCAAATTTGTCATTTTTCTCGAAATGTTAAGGAGCCTGGCTGAAACCGTTTAGTGAGTTGTCAGTTCTCAAGCATTATCAAACTGTCATTCCTATGAAATAGTAAATGTAGAAATAAATAATTAATTCATAAATTTGTGTAGAAATCTAGGAAGATCAGTTGCCTGTAGAACTGGATTCCTTTTACTTTCTTGCTACAGTAATTTCTTAGTGGTGAATTGTAGCTGTAATGTATTGTAGCTGTAGAGTAGGCTGGAGTATTGTCTGAGACAGGGAGAAGAGCTTTTATTTCATTATAAAATACCCTTGTAACACTTGTAATCACTGTAAACACATTACCCTAAATGACTAGGCACCATTTTCTGCTCTGGAGAATTTAGTCCAGTCCACACAGGACTGAATACATGCTTGACTCTACCAATCAAGTAATTATAAATCCTAAAAAAGAAGAAAGAATCAGATTAAATACAAATTCTTTCCTCAGTCATGCCTTAAGTGCAAGCTTTTCAGTTCAGACTAAGTTCTGATTATGAAAATTTTAATATAATTAAGAGCAAATCAGAATGTCACTGACCTCTTCTGCTAAACGGTTGGAACAGAGGAGGAGAGATGGAAAACAGCTGCCTTCTTATTTGCACTGGAGCTCAAATGGAATTAAATGTTTCTTCAAACCCTTCTTTAATGAACAGAAACTTTTTCTTCCTCCATCTCTGAATTTTAGTGCCAGATCCAGTAAATGCAGAAACATAAGTTGATGGAAATATTCATTCTTGGACCACTTTAGATGCTTAAATGTGCTCATGTCCATCCCTATACAAAGGCATTTTTTAAAGTCTGTGATTTACTTTAAGCATCAGCCTCACTCAGTTACTTTTATTGAAGAATTGCCTAGAATAGGAATCCTTCCTTGAATCCAGGTTAGCAGTGTTATAAATAACTCCTTCTCCAGACTGTGTTCATGAGCAAGCTGCATTCATTACATCAATCACTAACATGCAGAAATTGATGCACCTTCATTGGCATACTCAGTCAATTAGGATAGGATGAAAAACAGGTTTCAGCATCTATTTTTTTTTAATTTCATTCTATTTGTCCCAAAGCAGTGTCAATATTTCTGATCACAGCAAAAGAATATTTAGTTTTGGGCACCTGCACCACTGCTGACTGGCTCATCATCTGCATACACTGAAATACTCGAGTTTTTTAAATCTGCAGGGCATAATTCTCAACAATCTTCAGAATCTTTGAGTTTTGCTCCATTAAATGGCGAAACAACCAAGTGATATCACCAATAAAAGGTGAAGCTCCAAGAAATATTGAACTGAAAGTTGGTAACGTGGAAGAGGACAAAAAATATATGTTCTCAAAGAATAAAGCAAGTCTGTAACCAAAGACAGCTGCTGACCATTGTTATATTTTTCTCTGTTTCACTCAACTCCAGCTGAGTGATGGGCTGGATGGAGACTGCAGCCCAAATCTCATCATGAAAATGTGGGCTGCCCTAGTGGCTCCTCAGTTTATGACTGTATTGTGGGAGGGTTGTGCACTGCCTGGAGACACAAGAGCAGGGTAAGGCTCCATTAGTTAAGTTTGGGTTTGGCCCCAGTGTCCAACACAATAGTAAGTGCAGGTGCACAATAGGTTATGCAGTGAAAAAAAAAAATCTTTTGGAGTTTGAGTCTATAAAGATTTTCTAAGTATCCAAATTAACTGAAGACTTTGGGGGTGAAGATAAACCTTGTGCAGGCAGGTAAGCAAAGAGGGATGGTGTTTCAGGTGTGGATAGGTTCTGCAAACAGCTATAGAGTGACTTATAGGCTTTGTAAAAGGACTTTAAAGAGGATGTAAATGGAAATGATTGTAAATTATGTTCTCTCATTTTCAGGCACACAGTAAAAACCAGGACCACAGCATTGTTCTAGGGTGACTAATGTTTTACACTGTAAAAGTAATCAATTTGATAAGAGCCTCCCATATTTCATTTCTGTTTTATTCAGTGGCTCCTGGGGACTTGCAGAGATGAGAAAAAAGCTCCCACATGCCTGTATGGGGTACAGAGCGTGGAGGAACAAAGAGCTCCCAGGGCAGGGGGGTCCCTTGAACTCCCACCACTCCTGTGTTCCTGTGGCAAGGCATCCAGCAGAGCCAAAATGGGGAGGGTTCAAAGTCCTCTCTCTTCCCCTGTCCTTTCCCAAAGTTATAACAGCTGCACCAAGGTCAGCTTTTTCTGGTTTCTTTCTTTCCTGCTGATTCTCCATCCTGTTAAAGTATAACAGGAGCATGGGTGTTCTCTGACCCCAAATCTACTCTAGCACAGCTGAAAAGAAAGCTGCAAGCAAAAGGGAGGCTGCTGCTTTTCTTTCTACAGAAATTTAATCTGGCTCGAAATCTGGCTTTGTTTCACAAACTGCAGAGTGCTTTTCTAGTTAGTCTCTGATGGAGAGCAGCAGACAAATTCTGCCATGCTGCAGTAGTGCAGGGCTGTGCCAGCCCCCCAGGGGCACTGAAATATTGCATTTCAGCTGTATCCTAGAGCAAATAAAGGTGGAATTTGTCCCTCTTGAGTCAAACGGAGGAAAACAGGTCTGTGAGTTCTAACCAGACTGACCTGAGTGAGCCCACTGCTGCTGTTTGAGCTAAAGTGTTGAGTGACCTGCAAAAATATCAGAGTTACCTATTGAAGATTATTGTCTTATTAGGTAAGAATGGTTAGACAAATGTTAGGAGGATTTCCTAAGAAGTGTGCAGTGTTTTAGGGAATTTCCATTTGCTGATTTAAGGGTGAGATTCCCAGGGGGGCAAAGGGTGAGTGAGTGCTTGTGGTCACCCTCAGTGCCTTCCTTTCTGCCATCAGGGGGTCTCTGACATTCCCACCCACGGTCATTTCTGTGCAACAAAAACTGCTGGGTTAGAAACGGACTCTCTCCACCTCAGAACAGCTCACAGCTGTGTTCAAAGCTCTGCTCAATCTGTGTCCATCTAGCAGTGTGCTTGGGTGCAGGTTTAATTCCATGCTCCAGTCACATTAGCTGGGGTCCAGCTAATGGAGGCCTCACAGATTTAGGAATCACCTGAAAGCTCAGTGTGTCTTTTTTTGGTGGTCTGCTGACAAAGGAGGAACTTTATAAGGCACTTACACATTTTCTGGTGGAAATCTAAGTGGTGGAGTCCTGCAGTGGGCAGGTCAGGGGGAAGTTGCTGTCTTTTAAATAACTGTGCAAAATGCTTTTCTCCCCAAACACCCAGGAGAAACCCCCCACTGCTTTTTAAGCACTTTGCCCTGGACAACCTGCTGCATCTGCTCCTGCCACATGATCTGTTCATTAAGTTTTTGCATTCTTTCTGCCAACATCAGCCTCTCTGCTCCCCCTCGGGCTCTGGGACCTGTTGAGTGTGCTGGGCACACAGGCCAGGGAGGCTTTGCCATCAGCTGTGGCACCAGCAGGGTCCATGCCTGTCCTGGTCATGCCTGTTGTAAATTCTGCACGAATCCACCTCTGTACTTAAGCCAAATGTCTTCTTTTTTTCAGCCTTCTCTCCTTTAAAATGAGGTTTTGGCATTACTGCCTGAAACAATCTCTGCACCTCCTATTTACCAACCTCTTGGTTTCTGCATTTCCATTTATTGCAGAAAGAGTAGGTGGAGAGGAAGGATAAAGAACACCGTGCTGCTCAGTGTGGAATTTTTTACTTCTCTTTCAAGTCAGTTTGTGTATCTTTATTTCCACCTCCTGCCTACTTCTCTCAAGATCTTTGAACTCATAGGGCCACTTAAGTTTCTCTGCTTATTTTCATGCTGTCAAAAAAGGCTGGGCTGCCAAAAATACACTCTCAACCCTGGAGATTTCCTACACTTGGGACTTGTGCTGAAAGAGCAAGTGAAGGTCCCCTAGGGAATAACTCTGCTGTTTAAAGCTCCTGGAAGCTGTGGCAGGTGTATGGGCTTTCCAGTGTAGGCTGTCTTCATCAGATGAGAGAATAATTACTCGTGCTCAGTACAGACAGGTGTATTGGCAATCCACTGCTAATAAT
Source organism: Thryothorus ludovicianus (assembly GCA_013397245.1). NCBI lineage: Eukaryota > Metazoa > Chordata > Aves > Passeriformes > Certhiidae > Thryothorus > Thryothorus ludovicianus. The sequence continues at coordinate 568,438 of VZTB01009772.1, read as the reverse complement.
TTAAGGATCTGTCATTCGATTCAAGGAAAACAATGATGTTGGTTTTTCTTTCTTTACTTCTTTTCTTTTCACTGATTTTTCTTTAAAAAAAAAATATCAGTGTGGGAGGAAAAACTCCAAACAGTAGAGTGAAAAATGAAAGGCAACTATTGAAATAAATCCAGATTTCTAAATCTTATCTCTCCACTGAACATACACATCTGTTCCTCTGTCTGCTGTAACCACATGTTAACTCCTCACTAGCTGCTTTTGTCACAACCCTATTCCTTTTCTTTTTTCCTTGTACAAATTATGCAACAAATTATGTCAAATTGAAACAACACAAATACTACATGAAGTACATCTTGCTGATAAGAGACATGTTATTTTCCATTGACTGGAAAAAAACTGTGGTGACATTTTAATGCTGAAATCTGAGAAGTCTCTTGTCCTACCCATTCATTTCCAGTGTCAGTCCAAGTAACATCAGCACGAATGTAACAATTCTAAGCATCTGAAAGACTGGCCATTCTGAAATATGGCTTTATGAAAAGCTAATAAAATGCAATTACTGTCCAGCTTTGATAAGAGTCCATTTAAGAATTCATGTTTATATTACCTTGCAAAATACTGAAATCTGGGGATTTGGTTTATTGTTTTAATTCTCTGCAGCTGAATGTAACTACCTGTTATATATGTTCACTAGAGCAGCACAGGTCAGTACATAAAAATAAAAGTTATAGCAGTACATAAGGTGGATTACTCTTTTAAACAGGATGGTGAAATATGATCATGCCTTTCACTCCCTGTGGGTTTCTGGTAGGATTTAACTGTGTATGGAGCTTTTCAGCATGAGTGTCCATTAAGCTGCCATGGGAGGGAGGTTTGCACAATTTCTGAGCCTCAGGGAGGCACACACGAGGTCAGGTACTTGGGGTCAGTCCTGTGCCAAGGGCAAGTTTCCTGCTGACTACACAGCTCACAGTAGAGATTGTCTCCTGCCTTTGTTTCACAGATGGGCTGCTCTGGCAAAGCACTTGCAGCTGCTAATACAAATCTGGAGCTACTGGAGATGGAGCAAGAGCACAAACCCCTCGCTGCTGGCTGAAGGGTGCTGACAGAAAGGGGCCAGGGAGGCACCAGTGCAGCATCCCTGAGACAGTGCCAAAGGGCTCCATCACCCTCCCAGGGCCTGAGCAGGAGTCACTCCCTGGGTTCCAAGCTCATGATCAGAGGGGAAACGCTCCCTTTTACTCCTAACTTTAATATATGCATTAGAAATTACAAGCAAGCTTCTTGGAGGGAATGATACAGAGTACAACATGTGATATTAACCACAGTATTTGCATTCTCTTTCAGCATGAGCTTGTACTCAGCTTCTTCCTCAACTGGTCCAAAAATACCTTGGCAGAAGATTCATCATCTCTGACCTTAGGTACGTGGATTAGAAATCTTATTTCTTTTCTAAGAAATGATAATCCTTGATAGTATTATGCAAAGGTGAGTCTAAAGTGTTTCGATGGATTGGGTTTTTTTAGGATATAAGGATACCAACAAATAATTCCTGATTCCTCAAGGTCTTTGAAAATGTTACTACTGTCACCTGTAGATTTCTTTCTCTTTCTCTCATTCCTTTCTGCCTTGCTGCATTTCTTTTTGAATAAACATGCTTATATGCAAAACAAAAGTTTATATACACAAACTGTAGCAAGTTTCTTGTTTTACAAAACAAAATATTCAAAGATTTTGGAGGAAAGGATGTGAGTCATGACAAAGCACAATGTATGCTTGCACAAGCGAAGAAAATCAGGGGTGACTTCTAAAGTAATTTTCACAATGAGTGGAGCAAGTAAATAACAGAACATTATGTTAATGCCTAGGCATACATTATTAATGACTCTGGTAATTCACTTCTTGCTAAATGAGATGCTGCACTGTTCCCTTAGCCTATCTAAATTCTTAACCCATTTTCCCCTTCTGTCCAGTGCCTAATTTAATCTAATTTCTGACATTACAGCATTAAGAGCCAAAGCATAAACCATAAAAAGTAAACTCTGAATGTTTATTGTCTTCCACTGCCTTAGTTCTGTACTGATAATAATCTTCTTTTTAGACAAAATAAAACCTCATAAAGGAGTCTGCAGCTGCACTCTGCACCACAACAATTCAGCTGGTTGTTATGTGCTCCAAGTGATAGGATAGCTTCCAAGATCATCAGTTTTCCACATTTCAGAAAGGATTGTATCTCTGCATATTTAGTTTGCATGTCCATTAAGTTAATTTAATCCCTCTGCAGACAGAGGTTTCATTATCTCTCTTTCTGGGACCATTTTTTTAATCCATCAGAACAAAATAAATCCCATTCTGGCTTCTCAACCTTTGGAAGATTCCCCCTGTGTGGAGTTTATTTGATTAGGGCAAACCATTATCATATTAAACCCATTATGACTATTGAAAATTACCAATGGTTGTTCTAACTTTTACAAAGGATCGAGGAGATAATGCAAAGATGTCCTAGGTGCTAGGATCATGCAATCTGGGTCTATGGGCTGCATCTCTCTGTGGGTGTCCTTAGGCAGAGATACAGATGTCAGTGAGCTGAGGCACAGGGCAGTTAGAGTCCCAGAAAAATTTTGTTACTTCACTAATATTCATTTGCCTAATTATTACAGAGGATCTGGGTGTAAATTTTTTATACAAAATCACGAACTGAATCTATAATAAAATTGAGAAATAACTTGCCACATCACAATTCCTACAGTGGTGTCCTGAGCCAGTATAATCTAAAGGATGAGCCATCTATTTGTGCTGCCAGTAACAGCAACATCAAGGAAGAGAATGAAGAAACAGGGGCAAGAATGTGTTTAGTGTGTGTTTGATGAAAGCTGTGTGCCAGGTGTTCCTCACTGTGCAGTTACTGGTGGTGAGGGTCACAACATGGCTGGGGATGATTAGTGTGGCCCTGGCCTAGAGCAGTGAGGTTACAGGGGGATTAGTTTTTCCTGTTCAAGAACTCTGCCTTTAAAGTTTGGATACTTCACTTCTAGACTTAGGGAAAAACCTTTGTTTAACACAGGAGAAAATAAAAAACAAAACCCTGTCTCTGTGGGACACGCAAGGACACACACGGACACTTTCTCTTGAGAAGGCTGAAAACTATTTATTAAAAATCTGACTCTACATTTATAGTATTTCCACACAGACCAGGGATTGGAGAAGGCTGACACCTCTCCCAGCCCGTTGGTCAAGACAACTGCCCATCAGTTGTTCTTCAAACCAAGAGAAAGTGTGGAAACAACTTTGTCTTATCAAAACAGACTTTTGATAAAGACACCCGTGTGTGTGAGAAAGAACTAGGAACTATAAAAAACAGCAAGTTAAAAAGTGCCTCAGAAAAACCTGAGGAATCAGGGTGACAAAACCCAAAGCACAGACAAGAGCCGCTCTCTTTAGGCTAGAAAACTGATCACCCTCATTTACTGATAAACCAGCAGTAGCACAAAAGGTCCAAACCGTGAGTTTAGACCTGGTGAAAACAGGGAACAAGAACCACGGGCTGGGTTGCTCTGGGTGCTGCCCCGTTTGTGGTGAGCTGTGGAAGCAGGTGAGCTCAGCTATCAGAGGCAGAGCTGCCGTGCCCGTGCTGATTGCCCACCCAAAAAATCCACTGAGATCTACTTCACTGCAGGTTTTCTATTCTTCACCTGGTCTCTGGAGTCAGGCTGCTGCCATGCCCCAGGGAGCTCACTGAAATCTTTGTTCCATGGCATTCTGCACACTGCTGGCATCCACAGGGGACACGAGCCCAGCTAAGGCAGGACGAGGTGTCTGGTCATGCCAGGCAGCAAACTGGGAGGAGCAAAGTGGCTCCAGATGTTTTTGCTGCCTGAGAGTGCCCAGAAACACTCTTGATTTGAAGTTTAACTCTGTAATAATGCCATAGTCAGTCTGGGAAGGAATTAAGTTCACAGAGCCTGCAGGAAAGAAGTGGTTGCTATGGAAAAAAAATGTGCATTTTTTTCCCCCACAAATTTCATTGCTTTCTGAGGTTATAGGGGTCTTAATATTTGTCTGTTTTGAAAAATAACTCAAATTTAATATGGGCTGTAGCTTTCCATGAGTCTAGTGCTCAAGCAAAAAAAATCATCTCTCTCTTGGTTAGGATCAATATGAAATAAGATTAATGCCCAATAGGATCGGTTATGCATTTTGATCAAACCAGCATCTCTCTCTTACACTGCTTTAATTTATAAATGTTGTAGGTAATTTCACTTACCAAAGTAAAATAAAAATTAAAATTTATGAATTTGTACTCTGCTCCCAGCAATAGAGAGATTAGAAATCAGTGTTAAATTTACTTGACACGAATACTGAATCAGTACTCCCAGTGGGGTGAATTTTGAATTATCCTGAATATTGTCAGCATTTCATTATCCTAAGCTCACAACAAGGCAGTGAGAGCAGATATCAGGAATGATTTCATAATCAGACTTTTATAAATGCCCTCTAAAAAAAGGAAGGAAGAAAGGTCTATCAAAAACAATTTCATATCAAACTTGTTTATTTTTCTTCTCTTGAGTCTATATCTCCTGAAAATGTTCATAATTCAGACTGTTTTGGTTCTGCTATGGGCTGTAACACTGTACAGCCCAGCCTCAGTTCTGGCATGTTTAATTAGTGATCCATCCCTTTATATGAGCCTCTGTCCTTGTGCTGCAGTAGGGGAACAGGTTCTGTGTCCTTCTAAAGGGAGATCCAAGATTTCCAGGGAGATTGTAACATGGTATTCTTGTCCATGTAGAGCTACAGAACCACAGTCCTCATGAATAGTCCCTGAGGAGGATGTCTTTAAGTTTTAGCTTTCATATTTTCCAGATCCTGTCCTGCATTAGTGTGTAACTCTGAACTTCATAGAAAGTGTCAGCAAGCTCTCCTCACAGTTCAGTCACAGAACAATCCTTGTCCAGCCCCAGAACCAAGGACACCACTGCAGCTTTGGGCCCAAAAAGTGCAAACAACAGAGAACTGAGGAGAGCAACCTGGGAGGGTGGGACTGCATCACCTGGAGCTGCAATTGCACAATTAACCTCAATATGGAAATGGACCAAAACTTATAAAAGTGTGAAAACTCCTGACTCGGAGTCCATCTAGGGTGTAGCCTTGGCCAGGCTTTTGTACTGCCCAAGGTGATCCTTTGAAGGACTTTTAATAAATATCTACTTTATTCCTTTAACTCTGTCCAGCCTCTGTTCTAGGTAGCCTCTCAAGGCATCAAGGAGAATAAGGCTCTCTTGCTCATGTCCCCCAGAAAATCATGTTTTGATTTTCTGAAGTTGCAAAGCTTTTGCCACAAGTTGCTTTCCTGAATCAGTCCCATTTACTCAGGAGCACCTGTGGGTGGCTTGGAGGACTAAAGCAGTCGGTGTGTTGGGAGCTGACTGTGTGCAGTCAGATACTTGGGAGCCTGTAACTAAAGCAGATGGTTGGCTTGCAGCATTCAACCCCAGCCCTGGAAAACCAAACAGGTTCCAGTACTCCTGGATGCCAGATGTCAAAACAGCCTGTCACCAAGAAGAAAGGTCAAAGAAAAATCTGAGGGTGCAGAATACAGAATAATACTGAGCTCCCCAATGGCAGTGTGTTGACACTTAGTTAATTAGTTTCTTCACTTTACTTTGCAGTCCACACGTGAAATGCAATGTATTATTAAGTTACAGTTTCCCTATTGATTTTTCCAGTGGCATCTTCTTCACCATTTATATTTCTCAAACGTTGTGCATAGTGTAATGCAGAGCTTGTTTTAAAAATGTTGCTAAGGAAAACATTGCACAAATGTAGAATATGGAGCTGGTAGTTCTCCAGCCTGCCAGAAAAGGCCACCTAGCTAAAGCAAAGAACTGCATACTTGAGTACTGGGAAGATCATTTCACCTTCAGTAGAAATCTGGACACTGCCTCATTTCTTCATTTGAAAAGACAAAAGGAGCCACAGTTTTCTCAGGTTTGTGTTTCTCAATAAGGGATTATAAAGTGGCAGTGTTTGGGATTTTCTGTAGCTGGCTGACTTCCACTGGGAATGCTGGGCTACACAGGCACAAGTCAGAAAGGAAAAAAACTATGAGTGCTCCTCATTTGGTGTTTGACAGCTTTTGTATCTACACCAGAGAGTGAAGAGTCCATCCCTGGGGGAACCCCTGCTTCAGCTGGAGTCAGTGAAACTTATTCCTGTACCTGCAACAGGCCAGCACTTTCCTAAAAATGCAGAGCCTGAGCTCGAGTCCATCTGTCTATGCTGGGAAGATGGGAACTGATTATTGTATGTGTATTCTGTTATCATTTGAAGTTAAAATCACCTGGACTTCAGAGAGAAGATCTAGAACCGAGTGTGGGAAAACTGAAAATATAACAGCTGAGTGTAGCTAACAGTAACTGGGTTTTACCATGAAATATAAGCAATAGTGGTGTTTTTGATGTTTATCTGATTTCCCACTCTGTTATTTTTTATTTCCCTCCCTTTTATTGTTTTTCCATTAGTACTCAATTTATCACGTAGTAAGAGCAAATATTTTAGTAACAGTTGTACATGTAGTGTGTTTCAGACTTCACTTTGCATATTCAATTAGAACTGCACTTTTACTTCCTTTTTGCCTCTTTTTTTTAAATTCTTTTCAGAAACTTATTTACGTTTCTTACTTTCAAGGAAAAAATAAAAACCAACTCCCACAGAGAAATTCCTTCACAGTATATAAGCACCACACTACAAAAAAAAATGAAAAACAAAGGCTCTGGTAGTGCTGATAGGAAAAGCAAGGCTCGGTGATCAGCTGGATTCTGATGGTGTAATCTGGCCTCTGAAATCTGTTGCTCTTACTCAACCACTCGTGGTGAACCAATGCAATTCATGAAATTAAGAGTCTCACAAATGAATGGTGCCCTTATGTTAAAACACAAGGCACTGAGTGTAATAGTCTAGAATTCTACATTTCCTGTTGCAAATTCAAGGCAAAAGGACTTACAGCTTAAGAAAACAAAAAAAAAAAAAGGTAAAGCAGCTTTGCACAAAAAAAAAAAAAAAGAGGAATTGAATTTTATAGGCTTCCTCTTACCCTAGAAAAAAACTCAGCATTGTCTGGTTTATGAAGTTTTCATCCCCTGTTCCTATTTGCATACCACGAGAAATGAAATAAGGCACAGTCTTGCCAAGTGATTTGTCAAGGTTCATAAGGGAGAAAAACAAATGAAGAACTGCTGCTCAGTCCTTCTAAGTCCCAGCTTAGTGATTTCTTCCTAAAATTTCAATTCTTCAAGAGTGTTTCAGGCCCTTCTCTACTTAGGATGCAATTAAAAATGTATTTTCGTAGTCTCTAAAGGGTAGAAATTAGAGATGGATTCATATTCTGAAATTCCATTCCAAGCATCATAAACTCAGTAGTGCTGGTATCCAGACTGCATGGAAAAATTTTATTATGGCAGTTGCATGTACACACTGTGTTATTTCAAATTCATTTGAGTTCCTTTCCTTAGGATAAATGGCAATTACACTGGCTCTCTGGCTGTCAGTAGTACATGACACCTCTGCCATTGTGCCTGCTGAGCAGTTATTTTAGTCTCTGTTCTCTCCAGAACTTACACATTTGATTTCTTCAGAAAAATACACCCAGCGTGGTTTATCCATTATAACCCCCCTGTGCCTCCTCCTGTGCTGAGCAGCGCAGGCAGAGCAGAGGGAGGAGGGTTTCCTGCTCCCACCACCCTGGCTGCAAGAGCTCTGGGGAGGAGAGGGCAAGAGTGAGCCAGGGAGTGCCCAGGTGTCTGCTGAGGCTGAGAGGGACACGTGGAACCCTCCTGCTACCCAGGGGAACAGTCCTGGTGCTCCCTAAAAAGCCTCCTGTGGCAGTGCATGACTGGTGTGTGATGGCTGTTCTTACATTCCCACCATCCTTTCCCACTGCCCCAGCCCCTCAGAAGATGTGTTTCTATTTAAAGGATTAATTACCAGTATTGTCCTGTCTCGTGCTGTTCTGTCACCCTGCAGTGGGCTCAGGGCTGGGGTGTCAGTGACAGATCCCAAGGTGCAGGAAGGAGAGCAGGATTTCTCTGTCTGAGAGGGAGGTGGGAGAGCAGAGCCTGACTCATGAGACATCCTTGTTGTGTTGTAAGCTTAGCAGGATTGAGTTCTGACTTTTATGGGTAAATTAGTGGTTGCAATACAGCTTTGGTCTAATTAAATGTAGCCCTGTTTGCCTGAGCAAAACCAGGCAGCTTCCCATAGGCAGTGTCTGAGCTGTCCTTGGTGACCAGGAGGTGCAAAATGGCTCAAGGCCAGCTCCTCAGCCCCTGCTCATGAAACACTGCAAATCGAGGAGGTCAGATGGATATTGAGGGGAGGTTGTGTTCACCATTGCCTGATTTACAGTGGTGAAAAGCATCTTTCCTCTGCTGTGTTTCCCTCTGTCTCTGCAGGGCAGGTAAACCACATTACTTACCCAGCTTCAAGGACACACCTTTTTGGCTGTGAAGACAGCTGGCTCAGTGCCTCCAGCAGAAAGGTGGAACAGGATTTGCTTAGTCATTTCTTCCACATTATGAGACTGATTTTTCTTGGAAAATGAAAAATGGCTTTTTTTCCTTGGGAATAGTATCACACTCTTAAAAGGCATCTTAGTAGAAAAATCTATGAAAGCAATGGGTTGCATGAAAACCAGCCTGGAACACGTAAAGTACAGAATGAGGAAGGAAGAATTTATACATGATGTTGTTTCTCTAACTTGGTTTAGAACTGGTCAGGATACTTGCTCTTCTTTCTTTTTTTTTTTTTTCCTTTCCCTTGGGAACTGGGAAAAAAAAAATCCAGTGTTTTTAACCAGACAATTGCAATAATAGTGAATAGTGTCATCAGTGACTGCCAAAAAAAACCACCCCAATTATTTGTCACTCAAGCATAAATTTCCCACTGAATTTCAGATTGATGGCAATTAGTAAACAGAAAGTCTCACTGGCAGTTAACAAACAGGAAAGAAAATGAGCACTGTATGGCAGACCACTTTCTTCCATCACACTCCTTTAGCCATGTTTTCTAATTTCATCCCAGATTTAAGCTCACAGTGGGTTTTTATACATTATCTAATGTGTACTTCAATATTTTACAGATCTACTTCCACTAAGCTGTTAACAAAAAAATCAAGCTGTCTGGCCTTTTTTAGGTCCTCAGTCAGCTGGTCACAAGCCTGGAGTACAATTGGTCATGTCCTACGAGAACACCCGTCTGACAATAATGCTGAAGCACATGAGGAACCTCGTGAGTATTTCTATCAGAATGTGTAACTCGTGAGTCCTTGCCTTTGCAGAGTACTGTGGAAACATTCATCTTCAAACAGCCTTTCTGGCACAACTAATTGCAGCTCAAAGTACTGATAGTGCTGTTCTGCCATGATTTAACAATTGTTTTTTCCCTTTCAGCCCACTCAATATGGGTACAGGTGTGAGACAGGTACAGAAACTGGGTTTCCTTAATGGCTGCTAATGGCCTTTTCCAAGAAAACCAATTTTGGTACTGTTTTGGCCCTCTCAGCTGACACATTTTGATAGCAGTCAGACATAAGGCATCATGCAGCAGCATGACTTTTTGCAGCATGTCAGCCTGGCACCATGGATTGCTTATCCAGACATTTCTCATCCAGCCTGACTGTCTGTGAAGAGGGAAGAGCTCAGCAGAGGGAGCAGTGCTGTATTTCAAGGAGCAGTGTCATTTGGAGGCATGATGCTCAGCTTTGGAGCACTGGCAGGAGGCTGGGGGTTAACGCTGAGTGCTCCTGGAGCCAGGCTAGGGGAGGGGAAGCTGGCAGTGCTCCTGCAGCACAGGATTCCTGCAGGTGGAATTGGCTGCTGAGGGTGACCTCAGAGATGGGGCTGGGGCTGTGTGAAGTGTGATCTCTCATTGGAGGAGTGTTTCAGCTGCTCCATAATGAATTCCCTGCCAACATTTGCTCTTGAATTCCCATGGCTCACGTTTCAAGCAGTGGCTGTGGCAAGAGAACCTTTATTTTTCTAGCTAGGGATTTAGAGCATTTATTAACTATTGTGGGTTCTCAGTGCATATTCTATGCCACCTCCATCCCAAACTGGACTGCAATCCTTTCTCCTAAATGGGGCCAAACTGAGGGGCTTATGTGAGCATCAGCTAGTAATAAAATGAGGCTGATTGTTTAATTAGTGGTATGAAACCCATGAGACTTATATAGCTCAGACTGTTCTCTGCTGGCCACTCTGGCTTCTCATTTGCAATTCAAGCATCTCCATTCTGGTCCATAACATTCAGTGCATCTCTGTCCTGAGACTTGTTTTCTATGTCCTGTGTGCCACTTTGACAGGTGAGATCAGCCTCTTCTGACAGGTCCAATTTATACAAACTTTCCCTTCAGGATGCAGCCCAAGACTCTCTTTATTTTTTCTGTTGAGTTTTTTAAATCTAGGTGGCTTTGATAAACTTCTGATAAAGTTCTAATTGGTGGGAGGGGCATATTTAAGTGATTTCCATGCAAGACTCCAAGCAGGTGATGTGGAGATGCACATAAAAGATTTGCAGGTGTTGGAATTTGTCTTCCTTTCTCCTGGTTTCCAATATTTTAAGGGTGTAGGCTCCTAAATGTGTTCTTAGGATGTTCTAGCCATGTACTTAAATGAAAGTAAATTACAGGATAGGTATCTGTGCAGTGCAAACATAAAATCCAGAGTTCAGTTCACTTCATGATGGAAAGGGAAAGTACAACTTGAAGTTACTGAGTTGCTTTTGAGAGTAGGTGACTTAAATCAGACCCACTTGAGTGAGTTTGCAGAGAAGGGGTAGGAGACTAACAATGTTCCATGACTTGAAAATAAGGGCATTGTTGTGGCAGCCTAATTTAGGCAATCTTGTTTGTGAATCCTGAGCTTCCAGTTCCTGGAATGCACCTGACCATCCATTCATTGCCATCTGATCTGAAATATGAAATACTGCCTCAGGGCACTGTGCCACAGAGCTGCCTTCAGACCAGCAACCTATTACAGGAAGGTTCTTTATCCCATTAGTAATCTTCTCAGCTTCCTGGCCATATAAATCAATCTTTCTCATGTGCTCTCTTTTCTTTTTCCTTTCCTTTCCTCTTCTTTTTTTTGATTGAGCTGAACAGGGATTTTAAAAGTATGCCAAGATCATATCTTATTCAAGACATGTTAAAGCTATTTCAGGTATATTCAGTCTTTTGCAGAGTCTCGCTAATTATATTTTAGTGGTTCATCTGTGCAGAAATTACTTTGCTATCTTGTTTTATTTCATAATTTATAGTAAATAATTTTTTTCCACTCTTCCCTATTTAATTTATCTCCATAAAGAGATTTTGTGATGTGTTCAGATGTGAAAATAATTGTAGTAGGCCAAATTAATCCCAAATGTAGCTTCACAGAACTGACAGGAATCGTGATAGAGACTTTTGATCCATATAAATAAATTTGATTTAGTGTTTGTGTGGGTTTACTTCTAGGAGTTTTAATAGGAGACCCAGATCCTGCTGTGCAAATCCTATATTGATATACAATGCACATGAGGCTCCCTAAGGAGCTGGTATTTTTATAGCCACTGTCCTGGTTTAGGGCAAATTTGGGAGAGGGGAAGAAAGGAAAACAAACAAACCTCTAAATGAACCACCCCTCCCCTTAGCTGAATCGGGATAGGAAAAAAATTTCCTTGGGAGAAAGTGGAAAAAGTTGTTTATTTAACAGATAAAACACTCCCCAGCCCAACAAATGAAGGAACAACCCTGAACAACAAAAAAAAACCTCTCGTGAAGGAACAACCCTGAACAACAAAAAAAAAACCTCTCTGTGCTTCGCAGAGATGCCAGAAAGTCTCTCTCGTGGCTGTAGCTCGGTTTAGCTGCTGTCGGTTCCNTCGGTTCCTCTGGTGGAAAGGCCAGGCCCAGGCCAGGCCCGGTGGCCAAGGGCTGAGCTCCTGGTGCCCTTTTGGGTGTTTAGTCCAGAGCAGGTTCAAAAAGTTTCAAGGAAAGGGGAAAAAAAACGCATTTCAGACAACTTCTCTGCCTTGGCCAGCAAAAAACTACCAAAAAGCAAAGGAAAGCTCTCTTCTGCTGCCCACACTGCCCACAACACACAGGCTGTGTGAGTCCGAAAAAACTGCAGACTCTTATCTTTATGTTTTGAAAACAACTGCCTCAGGAATTCCAGTGTGTCTTCTTCACTCTCAGATCCAATTTTTAAAGGTACAACACTTATTTCTGAGCGAAACAGATGAATGGGGATACAATTTAGCATCAACCCAGGACAGCCACTCTCACATGTCACACTGGTTCTTCAAAGGAGGAAACCAGAAGACTGCAGTGCTGTAACTTTGCAGGAATTTTTCCTGAAGGAAATCTCCCCATTCATGTGGGGTGTCTTAGAGAAAAAATGCTGTAGCAGTGGAGAGAGCACTGGTGTGGTGCAGACCTAGCAGGGGGCTGGTGAATGTGAGGGCATGCATGGACTCCACGGAGCATCCCTTTGGACCCAGTGCACCCACGGGTGCCAGGTTTGCTGCAGATGCACAACTCTCCTCCCTGGATGAGCTTCAGTGTCCTCTCCCTCACCACTGCAACTTTTCAGTCATGTGTAAAAACAGCCAGCCCTGCTTGAAGAAAACTCTATCAAAACTTCCACAAAGACAAACAGCAGAGAACAGCCTTATGGATTTTGTGACTGGAAAGGACCATTAATCTAATCTAACCTTCTGCAAAGAAAAAGCTGAATTTGTTTTCACCAAGGAAATACTTGCAGCCAAGGCAACTGTTTGAACACAGAGATGTTAAGACTGGTTGGTAATGTTTGCCTACAGTTAAAGGCTGTGGGTGCACAATGAAGACAAGTTCTGTTAAACAGATATTTATAAAATACTAAAAATGTTTCAGTCTCAAGATTTTCCTCAGCAATTCACAGTTTTATTCGAATCCTGAGATTCTGTAAGTCAGGTGGCTCACTGCTTCTACTTATGATTTGAATGGCATCACCATGATTGCTGAGGAAAATAAATTCCATTTTCAAATATAGAAAAGCCATGATGCCAATAAAATGCAATTTTCCAAACATATCTATTATATAACTTGAAGTCAGCTTTGCTCACTCCTCTCAAATGCAGACAGTGCAACACTGGTCACTTTATACAAAGGGACTACAGGCAATATTGCCTTAATAAAGTGAGGCTGAGGTAGAAGGAAACATTTGTGTAGGGGTGAAAGCTTTAGGGGCCTGGAGAGTTTGCCTCTGGAGTCGTGGAGGATGTGGAAGGTGGAGGGGTGAGACTGGGCAGGCTTATTCTATAAAGACAATGACACAGTACAAAGTGGTCTTAGGAGGAATATAAAGGAGCCCTAGGGGAGGTTTGTTTTGGCCTCTGAAAGGATTTGGTGCCTTAGAACGAGAATAGTCCAGTTGTGGGAGCACAACACCCAGACAAACAGCAGTGGGCAGGAACAGAAGCACAGGGGAAATGCTGCTCTACCTTAAAAATGTAGGCTTGTGCAGATGTGAAGATGGATTTATTGAAATACATGTAGGTTTTGAACTTGAAATGTTCAAATCCAGTTCTTCACCTTCATTAACCAACACAGAGAGTGGGAGATACCCAGAGCCCAGCAGGTCACACAGGGCTGCCTACGGGCTGGTTTAGCTCCACAGCCAGAAACAGCCAGGCTACCTACTGGTGGGCTTGCTCACTCCTCAAAAAAATACCAGAGGCAACAGGAATAGCCATTGCTGACATCCAGAAAAGGGTTTCTAACGTATTTCCTTGCCTGCTTCATGGAGAAGCAAAGGGAACAGTGGTTCAGCATTGGCTCAGGAGGAAGCCTGCTTTTGCCACTGATTTCATTGCCATGACTTCAGGCATGCCCTGTTTTCTGAGATAAGCAGCTAAACTTTCAATCCTCACTGCTAAACAGTTTTGCCCATTACTTCTTGTGGACAGAATAACTCCTCGGGGTAGAGGGGAGGAGAAACAAAGCCAAGTTATCCTGAACCTCATGCCAGTAAATGTAAGATGTTACTAGAATTCAGGAAAGCGTGCGTGGGCGATGAATTCAGAACCAATTTTACAGGGGGAAAATTTGCTGGAAGAAAAATAAACTCCTACAATTCTCTGCAAAAGTACTTCCAGCTTTCCTTTTATAAAAGCTCTGAAGCTGTCATGTACCACTCCTGGTGATTAATGATTCTGGGATAGCTGATATGTGGGTGACGAATTTGTAATCAGCTTTAGGCTTGCACAGACATCCAGCCTCTTTCTGTTTCGTGTCCCGCACCATGCGAGTACAAACTGCTTCCAAAAATGTTTGTGAGATGCGATGGTTTAAAGGTGTTGGGGAGAAATGTGGGAGCCAATCTTCCCCAAATGCAAAGGGATGAAGTCTCAGCCTGCAGCACAGGGCTATAGGGATGCTCCCACCTGCAGTACAGGTGGATGCTCTGCTGCCTTTGCTGGGTTTTCTCTCACCTGGAGCTGGGGAAGGGTTGGGGATCCTTGTTCAGTCTTAGTTGGTTCCCATCGTTCCTCCCATGGGCTCACTAACTTTTGCACTTTATGACTATCATTATATAGATTTAAATGGAAAATACATACTACCTGCCAACAACGCAGTGCCTGCCAGTGAAATAAAAAGCCACATTATCCTTTCAGAATATTATGAATGTGTTCTGCTTTCCTTACTGCAGCCAACAGGGATTGGAGTGGAGATGCACAGGTAGGCAAGGTAGGGATGGGAAAAAAATGGAAAAAAATGACTTTGAGCTGGACAAAGTTATCCAGAGAGTATCAATGGCAGAATTAAATGAGCAGCTTGGCTGATGGAGAGAGGTAACATTCAGGTGAAGTTCTCCTTAGTCTGGCACAGGAAAAGAAAATAAAAAGCCATAGGAAGAAAGCTCTTGTACTATAGCTTATAAAAAATTTGGATTTAATTTGATATTCATAGACAATTCTTTTAAAGTGAAATGAAATTAGCTCAGATAAGCTATGTTCTCCTTGAGACTGAAAATTAGCTGAACACCTCTAAACAAAGGGTACTACAACTCAGCAGTAGTTTAAATTGGAAAGAGATGAGGTCTGTTCTTGTGGCACAGGGATTATGGTTGGATTCAAACATATTTGTTTTGAAAGGTGTTTGACAAATATGTTGTACAGGAAGTTCTGTTATTATTTCTTGTTAAACCCTTTAATCTGTCACAGTCACAGTACTGCCTCAGCTCTAAATTCTAACTGCTCATTTTTAAATAAGTAATTCCCTACATAGCTGCTATATGTTGAATAAGAAAAACAAAAACAACCAATAAAACCCAAAAAACAACAAATAGTGAGTTCTGTTTAATAATATCAGTGATCTGGGAGATGAAGGTGAACAAATATTCGATTTGCCACTGCTTGCAAATGAAGAAAACATTAAAAATAATAGTGCAGACAGAGCAAGATCAAGAGACTAAATGTAATTTCCAGAACCCTACAACCAGCTTGGACAAATGAAAAATATTTCCTTGGGGAGGGAGAGATCTATATCCCACAGTAATGTGAAGATAAAGCAAGCCCATGGTGAGACATGAGGCTGCTACCAGAGATGCCAATGAGAAAAGCCAGATCCTGGTGTCACGGGGCAGAAATGAAGCAGTTCATCTTTATAAGGCTTTGATAGTAAACTATTTCTCTAAGGATGTTTTTTTAACTAGAATACAAGTTCAAAGAACAGTTCTCAGTAGGGTTCTGGGGAGTGATTGATTCTTCCGGAGTGATTTATTGTTACTAAAACTTAGTTAAGAACAGACTAACAAGGACACGAGTCAATTGTGCAAATATTTAAGGGAGAAGACAGGAAGGTTCAAGAGGAATTATTTAGAACATTGAGCAAGAGCATAAGTAGAAGTAATGAGAGCTAATTAAGGAGCAGAAATTGCAAGCCTCGTATAATGAAGTGCTTTCTTACATAGGGAGATGGCATGCTGTAGAATAATTGAAAGGAAAGTGCAGAGAGACTGTACAGTTGAAGAAATTAAAGATAGGCATATACAGACTCCTGTAACTAATTAAGAAATTGAGAAGAAAAATAGTGCAGAATGAAGACACAGATCACAGTCTCACTGTTTCTTTGCACATTTTTATATTCACTTACTATCTGGGCCCAGGAAAGGAGAGAAGAGAATTTCTATGTGGCAAAAAGATAGAAACAGAACAACAGCCTTTGCTTGTGTTTCTTTTCTCAAAGGCTAATTTCCTTTCATACCCTCTAACAGGCAGCAATGCTCTTAATCCTGAGTGATTTCAAAAAGAAAGTGAAATGGGGATTTATCTTAAGTATTTGTTCTCCTTTGTACGTTATTTAAAAGAAGAAATTCTGGGGTCTGTGTTTCTAAGGGTCAAAACAAGATCATTCTTAGCCAATGTCATAGACTCTGTGACTAAATATTCATCTGAAAATTAAGTGTTCCAAGCACAACAATAACACAAGGTTGAAAGCAATGGAATTTAGTTTCTTTATGGGCTTGGTGGTAATTCTGAAATAAAAGCTTCAGAGACTTGTTCAGAGACTTGAAATCTGCTCTCTGCATTCTACAACCTGCATCAACATTGCTTATCCACAGGATAATATTGTTTTAAAGCATAATTGATCCTTGATTTCTCTCATCTTTGCAAAACAAAAAAAAAACCCAAAAAAACAGTGGAGCTGTCTTGAAGATAGTCATGCAGCATGCAGTTCAGAAATCTAGAACACATTTCCTTTTCTTTCAGAAAAAAACACTTCTATGTGATTCTCACTCAGATCTTTTACTGGGAGTTGTACATTTATTCCATGCATCCCCACTTCTGCTTGATATTATTTTTTAGCCTTGGTACCTTCTTTGTGCCCTCGTGATGCTCTGTGGAGCACACAGTGATGGAGTCCCAGGCATCAATGGTTGGTCAGACTCAGGAGCTGGAGTTAAGTTCTCAGTGAGCTGGGTACAGGCACAGCCCCTTCTATTCTTTTCCTTTGTTGCTTGTTCAGAAACAGTAATAAACACACACAAAGTTGTGTCATTTCTTGCTGGAGCAAAATCCTGGTCCTCCTTGACTGCCTAAGGTCTCTAAAAGGCAGGATCCTGTTTTATGGGACGTTTACAGTCCTGTGGTTGTACAGACTCATCCTCGCTCCATTTGGGATTGTCTGTCCTGACACACAACTTCTTCTCCTGGATCATCAGGATGGTAAATTATTCTTTTTCAAGAGGTATCAGAGATACATCTCAGTGCATTTCTTCAGCTTTCTGGTTTCAGAGAAACCCTTGTGACCTTCTGGGAATCCTCAGCCAGCTTTCATTTTATTTACTTCATTTAAGGAGAGATAGATGGGCTTTCCTCTCAAATGACTGAAGCAGATCAGGAGCATTTTGCATAATTCTTAGAAAATCCTGAGTCTTTTGGGATCCACTTTATTTTGCAGAACTCTCTCCTTAAAAAAAATAGATTTGTTTTTCTAAAATATTTTAAGAACAATTCCTGTTCATTTTGAAAACTCCACTGTCTCTGTACCTTGGGATCAGTTTGAAACTGAGATGCTTACCTGTGTGGTGTGCTGGAATCACATTTCCACCTCATTGTGGTGGATCAGCTGTCTGATCACAGCTGTTTTGAAGACCATGAATTATCTTGCCTAAGCTCCAGTGATCACTCCAGAATGGACCATTTTCCCCCCGGTTTCCAGGTCCATTCACACCTTTTGTCACTGTTGGTGACACAGAGCAGCAGGATCTGTCTCAGCTGGGGCTAGGCACCAATGTGGGGACAATCTAACCAAGCCAAGCCAGGAGATGTCCACAATAGGACAGGGTGAATCTCTTGCTGGTCTCTTTCCTTGACAGGGTTATTTTTTCCCACTTGACAGAAAGGACACCTTGGAAATTGTTGGTTTTTGTTCACTTTTTAGAAATGTTTCTCAGGACAGCTCTAGCCCTGTTTTTGCCAGCACAGTTGTCCCTTTCAGGAATGCTGCATAGCCAGCTGTTCCAGCCAGGATGATCCAGTCCTGGCCACTCTGCTACAGGCAGGTTGATGAGGGGGTTTGTGGACATAAGCTATATTTGGATATTCACATCAATAACGTGCATAGAGCATCTTTGCATTTTTAGCATGGTAAATGACAAAGCCATCTGGACATCAGCTCCACGGACACTGCCAGATTTCCAAAAGCTAGAAATTGCCTGCTCAAAAAAAATGCTTTCCAGAATTTACCTGACAGCAAAATATTTTTATTTCCTTGCATTAACTTGAGATAAATGTGATTTCTTCTTCGGTTGCCTTGCCACTGACCTCCACAGCAGCAATCTCTGTCGTTGTGTCTTCTGTCTTTACACACATCCCCAGATAACCCAAAAAACTTGAGACCAGGAAATGTTATAAAATAAAACTGCTTTTGAAGAAAAGCAGTTAAATATTTTCAAATTTAAGGTGAAAAAGGTGGTTGTTCAGGGAATAAAATACCATATTTGTGCAATCACTTTTTGCCAGTTGCCTTCCTATTTTGTCTTGCCAATAGCAGACAGTGCAGGGTGCACCATAGTGGTAGAGTGGATTATCTTCTTTTGTAATTATTATTTAATTACTGCAAATGGTATTTTATTTTAAATTTTCCTCGAAGCAGTTTGGGGATGCTTTGTGAGAGGAAAATGAAAAGCTCAGTAGCAGGGTAGAATAGAGGTGTTCATGCTTTGGTATTTGCAGAGCTCAAAGGAAGAACAAGGAAGGGTCTTGGATACCACATTAGGATTTGGGAAGCAACAACACAACCACCCACAGCAATCCCATTTTTACTGAAGTTTTTGTATCATTAATCTGCTTTTGAAAGAACCTCTTGCTTTGTAATACTAATTTATCAGCTCTTTAAGCTTAGAAGTAGCCCAGAGGATGTTCTCTTTTTCCTAAGGCACAGGCTGTATTTGCTAATTAAGCTGCAGCTTTGAAAGACAGGGTTTAGTCTTCCCCTGCTCAGTTACACAGGGGCTCAGAGGAAGTGAAAAACAGCAGCAATGATGGCTCTTCCACGTCCCTTACTGGTTTCAATTTAATCTAGAGGCAGCCAGTAATTCACAAAGGTTACTGCAGTGCAAGGATGATTCCTTCTGTGGATTTTTTCTAATCCTCCTTTATTGGATAATTATCAAGGCCACCTAATGTCTACACATAGAATATGGATATTTTGTCTTGTTGAAGGTTTTTCCTAGGCAGTTTCTGTAGTGGTTTGCTTTTGAAAGGTGTATGGATATCTTTTTTATTTTGTAGTCCTTTCTTCACTGTGTAAATAAATTCTCACAGCAGTGTATGCAAACCAAGAACATAAGGATGGTAAAGGATAGAAAGACTAAGAGAACTACTGGACAAAGTGAATTATTTTTTATTTGAGGGTGTCATGGGATTAATTTGGTCTTTCCTGGCCAACGCACCAATTAATGTTGGGGGTTTATTTTTGTTGTGAGATAGGATTAAAAAGGAAAGAGAAACAAAGCAAATTTAAACTTGAAAACACACAAGAAAAACTTTATTAACAAAACTAAAAGAGGAAAATTATAATAATGACAAAATTGGAACCAAATTCCAGATAACCTTTCTTTTTTCCACTGACAATGCAAAGATAAAACCCACGACCTGTAGTCAGTTTAATACCTTAAAAAAAAAAAAACAGTCTTAACTTCAATTCACCTGGGGAGAAGAGTTTCTCTTTTTATGCTATGGAGACTTTTCTCCCAAGAAAAAAA
>VZTB01009772.1:503255-547962 GCA_013397245.1 Thryothorus ludovicianus | reverse complement strand
GAGATCAGATCAGCCCAGGCCCGGCCACCCCGGGCCGAGCAGGGCCGAGCCGGGCCCGGCCGGGCCCCGCCGCCTCCTTCCGAGCCTGGAAGTGAAGTGAGGCGCCCCCTCCTCTGGTTTTATTCTTTGTATCAGTGAAGTGAGGGGCCCCCTCCTCTGGTTTTATTCTTTGTATCAGTGAAGTGAGGCGCCCCCTCCTCTGGTTTTATTCTTTGTATCAGTGAAGTGAGGCGCCCCCTCCTCTGGTTTTTTTCTTTGTTTCAAGAATGTGTCTTTGCAAAAAAACGCAGCAGCCTCATTGGTTGAATTGAACAACACCACCCCACAACAGAGGGCAATAGCTGAAATGGGAGTCTTTCTAATGCCTGGATATTTTATTTTTTTCATTGAAGAAAAGGAGGAGAGAAACTGATATTTTAAAATGTCAAGGAAATGAATTTTTGGGGGAAGAAAAGCAGTTATTTATAGAGGAGGAAAGATGTCATCAGTTAATACAAGTTAGTTGATCATTAGTTTTAACTGTCAAAATTGTTGAAAATGAAAAATGGGGGAAAGAGAACAGCAGCTGGAACTATCAAATGTTCAAGAGGCATCAATCTGTTCCTCTCTAGGACAAAAGGTGATCTGCATGTCTAACACTAACAGAAACTGATGGCATGATTTAAATTTGAAGCAAAAGTCACCCAAAAAGAAAATTTATCTCGCTTAGGAAGACGTGAGTTTAAAAATGTTTCACAATAAATTATCCTTAAAATGTGTGTTTTAAAAATTGTATGAGTATGGCTCAATATTCATATTGGATGCTAAATCTCTAAATCGTTGAATATATGGCAAATTTTGCATTAGTGATGCCTATAGTAATGCTAATAAAGAATCTTTTTGTTAGGAGAGTTGTGGACCATTAGTAATAATCGGGGGAGGAAAGTCATTAGGATAACATATTTCTCATGGAAAAATTAATTGGACTTCATCCATTATTTCCCAACCACAGCTACTATATGTAAAATTAAATTATATAGGACATAACCTATCTGTGTTGGTTTCTGTAAGCAGATATCAACTTTTTTGGGTTTGGAAAACAAAACTGGAGTGGAAAATGGAACACTGTCACAACAGATACAGGCTGTGTATTTCAGGTTTTCAGTATTGAATTAGAGATATAAAAAGAAGTAAATTCAGAGTATTATTTTCTCTCCCTCATTCTCCCTCATTCTTAAATATTTTCATGACCATCTGCCTGACTATAGAACTAAATAACATTTCCAAAGTACATTCCTTTTCTAACATAAATACAGGGATTTGTAAGTGAGGTCTTTAAAAAATATCTGTCATTATCAAGGTCAAGTAGGCTGGTCATTCTCTGAGAAAATAGTTCAATCATCACTTGGTTGTAGTCAAAGAAAGAAAATAGAGTCAGTTTCTAAATTCAATTTGAGCCAACTTCTAAATTCAGATTTTTTATTGGCAGATGAAAATCACTGTGGAATTTTGTGGGATTTTTATCCCTCAGCATGTCAAGAGAATCTATGGCATTTTTGTTGGGATTTTGGCTTTAAAGCTTTACAGCCTTACGGATTTTTTATAGCTTGGATTTATTTGCAATCAAACACAATAAAAAATTTAAGACAGTAACTTAAATTGGGAGTAACTTCTTCTGAAGGGAGCAAAAATCCTTTATTTTTGGGTTAATGAAGTGACTACAGAATTAAACACAAATAGAATTCAACTTAAAACTTTAGTTTTTTTCTGTTTGCTTGATCACAAGTGCATTCAAACTGTAAAGGTTTTGCAGAGTAAAGCGCAAAATGTCTTTCCCAAGGCTCCCTATAAATTTCCTTCTGGCCTGGACTATGGACAGAAATCAGTGAATTTTTTTAATCCTCTAATAATTACAGAGGTAGTTTGCTGGATTTTAGAACTACTCGTGAACCTGCTAGGAATCTTACCCTGTTTCTATATGAGCTCACCAGAACAAGTAACCTATGGTACAAAGAGAGAAATTCCACCTGAATATGAAGAAGAATTTCTTTACTGTGTGGGTGACCCCGCACTGGGACAGAATTTCCAGAGAGTGTGTGGAGAATCCCCCACTGGAGATGTTCCAGATCCATCTGGATGCAATCCTGTGCCCTGTGCTCTGGGGTGACCCTGCTGGAGCAGGGACATGGGGCCACACTGTGAGCCCTTCCAGCCTGACCCAGTCTGGCATTCTGTGGTTTTGGTCAGGAATTCCTCATGTTTACCTAAATTTATAAATAAGGCAATGAAGTCTGAGTTAGAAGTGATCACTAAATGTAATACTGTAATATGACAGATGTCATAATCCTTAGTAAGAAAAATATTTCTGATGTTTCCTCCATTTTTCCTTTATTCTCCATTCTCCTTTATTTCAGTGCTCAACTCAGAAACCCTGGGAAAGGATTAGCTTGCCCAAAACTTGGGGGTTTTTTTGCCTGCTGTGTCAGTTGTCTTAATAAAACAGTTTACTTCAAATTCCACCTACTTATGATTTAAAAAGAGATTTTTTGCCATGTTAATGCAAGTCTTGTTTTTGCACTGTTACAGTCAAACTGCCACTATCACTCCTTGCTCCTGCTAGGAAATGTCTGGCAAAGTACAACTCTTTCCATTTCCTCAAGAAATCCTACGATGAAGCAGGCTCTTCACAAGAAAAGAAACTCAGCTCTTGTGCCAGACAAAAGAGAATCCAGCATAAACTCATCCTATGAGCTCCCCATACTCTGCTCTTGTAAGGCCGGGGCTGGTTTATACCTGCTCTTAATCTGTAGTTCTGAATTATGAGAGTGTGATGAGACAGAGTGTTTTTAAGTGCTTCATTGGGTGGATTGTGTCATGGCAGGAGTCAGGGGAGGGCAGCTTGGAAGTGGAGCCCATGATCCAACTGGAAGAATGCTCAGCTGAAGCATTTTTGATTGTTTGATGGCATAACAGTGCCACTGCAGATGGGGAACTGGGACATTAGTGGGATTTGGAGTGGCCTGTTTGCCTTTCCTCAGCAAGAGAAGAGGAAGGAGGAAAATGTCACCTTTAAAGTTGGGGAGGAAAAGCCAACAATCAGAACTGCCACGTCTACTTGGAATTCAGGTGGCTGCACATCAAATTACCTCTAACAGTCTGACTGCTGATTGCTACTATTCATGAAAAGTGGCTTTATTTTAGTTCTGAAATATCCCAGCACAACAGCTCTCCCCTTGAGTTTTCCCATCTGAATCACTAAAATGTTCTTTTTTTTAATTTTCTCTCTTGACCCTCTCCTCCCACTCAGCTTTTCCAACACGTATATGTAGCTACATTCAAAGGGATAGTGAGGAAGTCGTTTTCAGTCTCATCCAGCCAAAACTCTGCTGCAAAGTGCCTTCCTTAAACTTTGGGAGGGGTCAGCTGACCGAGGAAGGTTAGTTGGCTGAAGGCAAAGTAACATGACAAGGAGCAGCTCAAAGGCATAGCAGCTCAATGGCAATTTTACCTTTTCAGTTAGTTGCATCCACTTCTGGACATCCAGATTCTGTTAAACCACATTACCTTTGGAGCCTGTTACCTCAGCCTGGTTCCTTTCCTTGCCTGAAACAACTAAAATCAATTGACCTTCAAGTTACAGTGATGTTTCCTTATTCATTGAGAAGTGAAGAGCTTGATTACTCTTACGATCCTGGTTGCTTGGACTGGTACTTAAAGCTGCATTTCATTCTCCCTTCTGATTTTTAAGAGCTGCTTAGTTTACTGTTACTTGTAATCTTCAATTGAAGTTTTAGTACAGTCCTAGATCAGCAGAGATGGGCTTTCAAGTGGACAGTGTGAATTATAAATCCTGCATTAACAGTGTGGCAACCCATCCTAGGAAAATACCCTTTAGTTCCATTGCCCTTTAATGGCTCTCTTTTGTTGGCCATTGGATCCCATCTCTCTCAATCCCTTGGGTATTTTAAATCAGACGTGCTTTGGAGAGCTTAGCAATAGAAATATTAATCACCACCATAGTGCTGACAATATGTAGTGGTTTGAGTGGGGCATCCTTTGATGCTGTATGGTGTTAATGATAGCAACAATGAGCTTTGCAGTTGACCACATAATTTGCCTTGAAGGATCATTTCAGATAACAAAAAACAGAAGTCTGTTGTGCAAGAACTGGTTGTTCACACACACAGCACTGTTTTCCTCCCCAGCAGAGAAGTTATTTATTGCTAGGAGACAGCAGGGATATGTTGTTGATAATGCTGTAGAAAGTCCCATATTTCCAGACACGTACCATGAATAATCAAAATCTGAGAAATTACTTTGTTCTGAGCCAGGTGTAAAGTTACAACAAGGGTATAAATGCAAGTGCCTGTGTAATCCTCTGGTTCATTGGTTCCAAATATTTTAAGTTCTTTCTTTTTGCTTGTATTCTTATTTGCATCCTGTCACTGGATTTCCTGGGAGCTGACAGGTAAGCTTCCTGTGTAAAATGCTGATTATATGATTAAAATTACTGATATTTTGATACGCCCCATTTTGTGCTTTCTGACTGTATACTGTGTAACCAATACAAGGCTTTGTACTTAATTATAAGCCAAGTATTAAGTAACATGTGCTGGCAGGATGCCTGCTCCATAGTTTTTCAATTTTATCTTTCTTGTGTGTTCTTTCAAAGCCTCAAGTAATGCAATGTGTTTTCTGAGTAATTGCAATGCTGCTTTAGGATAACTTTACAGCTCCTGAGAAGTTATAAAAAAATTCTCCACCCACCAGCACTGGCTGATGCCTGAGCCTGGGTAATAGATTGTCTCTGATCCCGAGTTTCTGCCATATAAAATGGAATACCTGGAATATCATTTAATAACCTGAACTAGAAAATTGAAGAGGGATTGCAGCTGTATGATGGGTGAGATCAGAAAGGCCGTTAGAAGAACCCATATTGCTGCAGGAAATGCTCCTGGCTCTTCTATAGTAATATGTTCTACAAAACACCCTTAGAAACAATAGGTTCTCCCCAATATCAGCACTGATAGTTTGGGGTTAAAACCAATAGGAGTATACTGTCTAAAATCCAGTTTCTATGCTTTGCTCTGGAAAGTGGAAGGGACAGAATTTGTATCAGATTAAGATGAATTAGAGTAGATTGAGGCTTAAGGGTTTTTCCATTAGAATGTAAATATTAAAGATAGACAATTTTACCTTGTGTTTGTATCATTTAATTTTTATTTTCCTGATTCAATTTTAAGCTGAATTCTAATAATTCTTGTTATTGCACCAGCACTCCAATTTAGCCCAGAAAGTATTGAGAACGTAACGTGTTTCTGTGTCTGCTAAAAGTCCAGATTTCATTTGGTACTTTTGTTTTCTTTGAACATGGACATTCATATTTATGACCTTCTTGTTTCCAGTGCCTCCCAGATGGCTCTGCCCCAAGTGCACACGGTGAATTTTATCTTCTGCCAGATCCTTATGAGGTCAGTCAAAGGAAAACAAAAACAGCTCCGAAAGGCTCTGACCCTACTTACAATGAACTTGTGAGTACTGTTCACTTTCCTCCACCCTTTTTGTTGCACAGAATCTCAGACTGGGTCATGCTGGAGGGACCCACAGTGGTCATCTGGTCCCAGCTCCAGCAGGGCCACCCCAGAGCACAAGGTGCAGGATTGTGTCCAGATGGTTCTGGGACATCATCGCTGAGGGAGACTCCTCACCCTCTCTGCACAATCTGCTCCAGTGCTCCATCACCGCACAAGGAAATTCAGGCGAACCTTCCTGGGCATCTGTTGCCTCTTGTCCCATTTCTGGGCCCCTCAGAGCAGAGGCTGGTACATGCCCTGCCCTCTTCCTGCAGACACTGACAGATGTGGATGAGGCCCCCTCTCAGCTGTCTCTTTTCCAGGCTAAACAGGCCCAGCTCACTCAGCTTTTTCTCATGAGAGAGATGATCCAGTCCCCTCACCATCTCCATAGCCCTTCACTGGACTCCAGTTCTCTGCTTTTCTTGATCTGTTGAGCCTGGAACTGAGCACAGCAGTCCAGATGTGCCTAAATAGAGCTGAGTAGAGAGGCAGGATCACCTCCCTGAGCCTGCTGTCAATGTTTTTCCTAATGCTCCCCAAGATCTCTTCTTGGCCATGAGGGCACACTGCTCATGGACAGCCTGTTGTCCACCAGAACCCCCCCAGGTCCTTCTCTGCAGAGCTGCTTCCCAGCAGGTCACCCACACACAACCCAACAGGTGCAGCTTGTTTTATTTGCTTTGCCCACTCTTGAAATAAAACAACAATACAGCATTTTTAGATATGTTGCAATGAGGATGACCCAAAAGAAGGAATGTATCATAAGCATGGGGACAACAGTCTGCTTTGCATCTTTCTCAGAAGTGAAACAGTGTCTTTAATGTCTCTCTCTCTTCAGGAAAGCAGTCAGATTTTTCACAGTGCTCTCTCTTACCCCATCACCACTGTCACACGTTAGCCAAATGAGACCAAGCATCACTGCACCATAACCCAACAGTTCAGAATGCAGATATGAAAAGTATTAATTGGATGGATGCTGTTGTTCAAATTAACATTTGAAAATTGGTTGTCACTATCCTAAATGATAATGCAAGAATAAATAACCAGGTTCTTTTTATGTTAAAATGCCATCAGTTCACAGCTATATATGATTATTTCACACACCACTGAAGTGCTTATGCCTCTGGGGTAAAAGGAAACAGTTGCATGGAGAAACATTTATGGCAGAATGGGAATAAACTGTGTTCATTTGTAAAGGCAAACAAGATTGAAACAGTAGGTGGGATTGGAGATCATAATTATTACATGTAACAAATCTCCTAAAGATCTCAGAGCAGTTTACAAATGCTCTTTCAACACACTGTAAAGTAGAAGGCACAGAAAATATTACCACTCCACCCTGTTTCATAGATAAGATATCATGGAGCTTAGGTTAGTCAGCAGAGTCTGAGTGCTTATCTCTTAGTTTCTCAGTCTTGGAGTTCTAATATTTCTCTTTTCCCACATCTGTTAATTACAAAATCTGCCTGCTTACACTGATGACTTCCTGCGTTCTGTAAAAAGGCTCCCCAAGCAGTATTGCTGCTCTCAGCTGAGACAAATTTCCCTCCCTACAGTACTGCAGTGGAGTAACAAGGAACTAGGCTTTATTTTTTTCGTTCTTTCCTTCTTTTTTTGCTATCAGAGTGGAATGAATCCTATTACTCTGTCTAAAGAAATTCCTTTACATTTGGAAGATGCTTAAAGCAGAACATAATACGATTATATCATAACATTCATTGTGAAGTATCCAAAATGGACAAGAGATAAGAGCCAGCCAGCAGCACTGGAAGACAATTACCTTTCAAATTGCTCCTAGATCCCTTTGAATGCAAGGAAATCCAAAATCCTGTCTGCAGTTAGTCACTAGTCACTGGGAGGAGATTTAATTGTGGTTCACGAGCATTCCAGTGCCGTTAAAAGAGATTCTGTGGAAACTTTAATGTCCTTAATCAAAACTGAGAGCCTTCTTCCCAGATGCTCAATCTTTTTCACTGGGAAGTGCTAATCACAGTGGGGACATATGGTTCCATTGAACTTGGCCCTTTCCAACCCGATGCCTGTGCTTTAGCAGCTCTGCTCCTCCATATGTGATGTCATTCTGGATGTGTTTTTTGTCCAAGGCTGGTAGACTGAGGCAGAAGCCGCCCCAGGGAAGAAAAACTACTAAAAATATAAGTCAGCTGTCTCTTAAGTTACTGTCCAAAACACTGTGTACAGAAATGTAGTTGGCTTTTTTATGAGTTTATAAGCTTTTATTAAAGCCAAATGGCTGGAAGGAAGCTGTATATTAATTTCCTTCTTTGTTCCAGACTGAGAAAAATCTGAAATGTGCTTCTCTTGGGTATTTTTGATTTTAGTTTTGTACTTCTATTGCTTATGACTGCCTACAGCAAATTATCAACCTTGCAAAACTGCCTTTTATATTTGATTTTTACTCATGTCTGTGAGAGTGAAGATGTGAAAGTCCAGGATGGCTGACAATAAAATGAGTTACAGAAAATGTTTTGAAGTTGCTTTTAGCAAACAAATCCTTCTTATCTCTTGTGCCTGTATTTGTGTTTTGGAATTTGTGGCAGTCACAGTAGTTAATGTTATATTGCATTAGAGAAGTGGTGGTAAAGAAGAAGAGGAGCAACACAGAAAAATGGAATACAAAGGAAAAATGAAGGCAGAGCAGTCCCAGCCAGTCTGATGGAAGGGGAGGAGGGGAACTGTATCAGGAGCCACGGCCACTCCCTCCAGCACCGTGCATCAAAACCACCTTGGATTAATTACCAAATCTAGGAACTGTGCCATGGCTGCCTAAGGAGAAGCAACTGTCCCTCATTTGTGATTAAAATGTCATTAGACTCCTGTAGGTCAACAGTGTTTCTCTTTTTGGAGCCAGGAATAGTTGAATCCCAGCCCTAACTGTCCCACTGATTTGCTGCATGGCCACGTACAGCTCACCTCCCTCTGATCTGTCTGTGTGAAAGGCAGGCAAATATTCTCACTGCACAAGCATTTCAGGATTTAACTGTTCCCAAATTCTGGCAGGTGGCATTTGTTTTATCCACATCCTAATTCAGCCTTCTCCAGACCTTCCTTCTGTCCCTACATCCTGATGATAATGTAAACCTTACTCCAGCTGAATTTGTAACAGCATTTTAGAGAGTGTTTACTGGGATCATTTGAAAACCACCCACCCTGCGTTGCAAAGGTCTGTCATTGCTCAAAGATTAAAGCCTCTTTTTGGCCAAAGATTGAAAATTGTTCATTATCCCAGTTCAATTTCTTAGCATTTACAGCTGATATGTGTAGTTTTTGGTGATTTAAAGCAGCAGCTGATACCTTTAATATATTGGCAAAGAAATAAGGCAGCTTTCTTCAGTAACATAAGCATCTCCTCAGTGTCAAATCACAGATTTATTCTAAATTGTATTATGTTTACTGTGCCTGTCCTTACTTTTCGGATTTTCATCATCTCGTTTTTATTTTGGTGAGGGAAAGAAAAACTGTAATTCACAGACAATTTGGCAAAATAGGCACAGTACACATAAAACCAAAAAGCACCAGGTGCCAATTTTATTACAGCCATCCCAAACTATTATTTCTAAAGGTTTCTAAATGGAAAAGGAAATGTTGACCCCTCTAGTGAGACGTTTCTTGGTGTCCTGTTGGTGCTTTCTGTGAGGGTTGCCTGGTGCTCTGTCCATCCCATGGCCCCTGTGAAATTCCTGCAGTTGCCAGTGGAAGTGCAGAGAGGGCTCATCAGCCCAGCCCACAGAGACCCAGGCTGGAGGGGCTCAGTCTGCCTCTCCTTTTCCACAGCAGTGCTTTGGGTGCAGCCTGCATTCACATTCCATGGAAAACCCGAGCAGGCAAATGCTTTTTGGGCAGTTCAATTTCCCATTCTCCTCAAGTGAGAGAATGGCACCGCACTTGCTTTTTAAACAGCATAGAGTGATTAAAATTTAAAGCGCTTTTCCACTGCAACTAAAATAGCAAAAAACATATTCAGCCTTACAAATTTTAAATGAAACAAACTTCTCTTAAGCAAGCTTACCTTTCAGGCCTGCACTATCTGAGAGCATTCCTTCACGTTTTGTCAGCCCACATGCAGCTCACTCAGCAGTTTTTGATTAATGCAGAGACTGAAGCATGGGAATCTGTTCTGAGTGCAGTTAGGCTATTGCTCCAGATTGTTTGGGTTTGGTTTTTTTTGATTCGGGAAATATACCATTATAATTTCATACTTAATCCTTTTGTGTTCTTAGAGTATTAAGGTAATTTAAAAGCTATTTTAAATTTATCGGCATTAGTAATTTTTTAAGAGATGCTAAACTACTGTCTCATTTATTTTGAGAAGTATCAACAGCACTTCTGGAGTCTCAGAAACATCTAAATTTAGTAACTTCCGTTTGCTAAACTGAGTCTTTGCATTTCCAGTTTTCACAGGGAAAATTATGGATACTGATTTTCTTTTTCTCTCAAGCATCGTTCAAGATAGATTTCAAATTTATTTAAAAATGGTAATCAGGTATCACAAGCCTAAACTCATGATTCTAAGGTAGAATCTCTTTATATAAACTAGAGAAGGTCAAATGTATTTCTGAGGTAAATTCACTAAGTGAATTTGGCTCATGGTTAATAGCTTACTATTCTGGATGGAAGTTTAAAGCAATTATGACAAAGTTGGATTAATCATCATCCTGAATGCTGCATTGAAGGGCTTTGCCTGTCAAATAGATTAACAAACCTGTTTTTTTCTGTTTCTCTATGTATTATTTCAGATTGTATATGACAGAGTCACAGAGCTCCGAGGCCGTGTGCTGAAGCTTGTTGTGAAAAGCAAAGGAACATTCGTGGGAGCTGTTAACATCCAGCTGAGCAGTGTCCCATTGAATGAAGAAAAGTGGTACCCGCTGGGAAACAGTGTAATTTAAACGTTCTCCAGGATGATTCAATTATTTGTCCACTAATGTTTCTTTATCCCATTTCCCACGGTACATTTTGTCTCAGTTGCCCTTGAGAATAGGCAGTCATCTGCTGAGCACATATCCTAACATTTCTAACCATAAGGCTATTGTCTCAAAAGTGCTACTGTCTGCCTGCCACAGATTCCTGACAGCATGAGTTTAAGGAATCACGTGCTAAGGACTTGTAGCAACACGCAGAAAGTTCTTATGACAGCAACGAAGGGCTTGGTTTAGTTAATATTAAATAGCACTGTAAAATTACTGAATTCTGCACACATCAGTGTGTGGGGTCTCATTCTTTGCCCATTAATTCCACTGACTGTGTTGAAACAATGCTGATAATGATTTAATTTATCATCACTGCATGTGATGCATTTGCCAGAAATACATGGGATGGTTCCCTGCCAATACACTTCAGATGTCCAGCAAATTTCAGATTAAATCTTACTCAATCAATACTTTGCTTTTTTAAGATCTTTAAAAGTTTTGAGACAATGTAACATTTAATCAATTATATTAATTAGTCAAAAGTATATGTTATTGTTTCTTTTATTCTGACCTCCAAGAGGCAGATATTATTTGTCTCTGGTCATTTGTCTCTGGAAGAAGGAAGGAGGGGGGAGCTAATGTCCATGAATAAAGATAACATATTGAATGTGAGCTTTCAGTGGAGGATTTATTTAAGATCATGATACCACAGATATTTGTTCACCAGTGTTCCCACATTGCACTCCTATGCTGCATAAGGGGTTCAAGTCAATACATGCATTGAATAGACCTCAGGGCTATAAAATATATGTTTATATATTAAATAATGAACATGAGTGGTTCCTTTAAGTATACAGATGCTAATTATGGGCTCTGTTTTTCTCTAATTTGAGGAAGCACTTGAGCACATCTTTAAGCATTTGGCATGTGAGCAGCCACAATGAGCTGTCCATTATTGCCAGACTCCTGCACACACCCACTGACCATGTAAATAAAACTTCCCAGGGCCAGGGACTCATTTTTAAGGAGACATGCTGATTTGTGATCTGATCTGATCTGCTGTAAATGTCAGATCTGACATTTGTCCCAGTACATGGAAAAGTGGTCGACAGGGGGGTAATAATCCCAGAAGTGAAGATAATTGCCTTCTTCTCCCAAAGGACACTCACAAATCAGTCTTGAGAATATAAAGCTTCAGAAGTGGGACTTGGAGTATTAGTTAGGAAACTAAACATTCTAGAGTTTTTCTCAGCATCAAATCAATGAACTTGATCAGGTTTTATCTGAAAATACTTTCCCCAGTCAAACTGGTGCACTGAGATCCTCCTCAGTAAGGGGAGGTGAGGGAAAGTCTCTTTGAATATTAATACTATTAGTCTATTCAGAGCTGTAAAATATTTACCAGATGCAAGGGATATTGGCTGNTTATACCATAGGCTCTCCTGGGAAAGGAATCAAGTGCCTTGTCATTCAAGAACAGAAAACACACTGAGACCAGCTTACAAAGTTATCAAATTACCTGACCTTATAGTTCAATACTGATTTTAGATTCCTCTTAGTCTACTGTCTCGGTTTCCTTATTAAAACTATAATGCAATTTCCTAATAGTGTTATTTCCTGTGACATTTTCTAACCCTTGCTTACCTCATGCCCTGATTTTCCATCTTAGAGCAACATTAAATAAAACAGCATTAGAATAGCAATAAATAAAAAGAGCATTACAATGTATTTACAGAACTGTATTCAAATTTAAGCAATATTATTTGATATTAAAGAAACTTGTCAATATAATATCCTTAAAAAGAAACCAACACATTTGAGTAACAAATCTGCCATGAGTTGTGTAGCTGTAGTCCTGTGGAAGGTCAGCAATACTTCAGTTCTGAAGGAAGATGGGAAATTGTGTCTCATGGGCAAGATCTACACTGGTAGCTCTGTTAGGCAAGAAGCTGTCCTCGTGGGTCTCCACACACAAAATCAACCCCTGCTTTTTCTAAAATTCTCTAGTTCTCCTCTGAGTACTGTGTTTCCTGCTTCCTGAGTTCCCAGTAAGGTGTATCCTGAGCCCCCTGCTCCTGTGAGGAACATGGTTCTTTAAAATCAACCCGTGATTTTTTATCCTGCTTTAGCAGCAAGAGGTTCAAGACTAAGCTAAGGAAAGGTACCAATACTAGTATATGATTTTTTATGACTTTAAGAAGTCCTTTTTTTTTTTCTCAAAACTATCTTTTCAAGTAAGAAAATAACAGTGGGCACTAAAGAAGAGTAGCCCAATCAGAACCCATTTTTTACAAATTTAAGGGGAACATTGTATGTATAATTTTTCCCATTTCCTTGAAAAGGTACAATGTTAAGGAATTTTGTTCAATACAAATAAAAATGTCAGTTTCACATGCTCATATCCTAAAAACTAATATGATCTATCATATATATTGGAATATTATTCTCACTCAATAACTAATCATAAATTTGAAAGTAGCTCCAAGTGGTATTAACTGAATTTTAAAAATATCCAAAAACACTCAGTATTTATGAATTGTTTTAAAGTAATCATGGAATAATAGAATCACAGGCTTGGTTTGGAAGGGATCTTAAAGATCATCTCATTCCAACGCCATGCCATGGCCAGAGGCCCTTTGTAGGTTGCTCAGAGCCCCATCCAACTGGCCTTGAACACTTCCAAGGATGAGGAGTGCACAACTTCTCTGGAAACCTGTGTCAGTGCCTCACCACCCTCACAGTAAAGAATTTTTTCCTAATAGCCAATTAAACTTACCCTGTTTCAGTTTAAAGCCATCCAGCCTTGTCCAATCTCTATGTGCCCTTTGGCTGGAAGGTTCCATAAGGTCTCTCTGGAGCCTTTTCTTCTCTAGGCTGAACAGCCCAAACTGTCTCAACCTTTCCTCACAGCAGAGATGCTCCACACTTCTGATGATTTTCATGACCCTCCTCTGGACTCTCCAAAAGATCAACAACAATCTTGTGTTGGGGGCCCCACAGCTGAATGCAACTTTCCAGGTGGGATCTTGTCATGAGTTGCAGTCCAAAATGTAACCAAAGTGTGCATTCCATCTCCACCTGTTGGAACTGGGGTGGAGGTGGTGTAATCTTCAGTCAATGTCCCAGCTGATAAGAAACCAGCTGGGGCAGTTTCTTTATCTCTTCCAGGACCCATCCTCCCTCCAGGGAGAGATCTTCTGCTCATGGGCCAGTGAGTCCCACTGATAAAATTCCATCATCCCATTGGGAAATGCTCCAGCCAGGGGGAGGAGCCAAGCATTCCTACCTGGATAAAAACCTAAAACTTGGAACACCAAGCAGCCTTTTCCATTGGACTCCCAGAGGAAGACCAGGCCCATCTCTCTCCACTGGACCTTCAGTGGAAGGCTACACCTTCCTACAGGATCCCTGTTCCAACAGAGCCACATCTGCCACTGCAGAAGGGCTGCAGCCACCATGGAATGGGACTGCCACCAACACCCTGACCCACAGAGGGTCAGGTTGGATTCTGACTCTGTCAGTGGGTTTGTTTATTTGTTATACTGCATGCTTGTTTAATTTTATTTCTCCTAATAAAGAACTTTTAGTCCTATTTCCCATATCTTTGCTTGAGAGCCTCTTAATTTCAAAATTATAATAATTCAGAGGAAGGGGGTTTACATTCTTCATTCCAAGGGAGACTCCTGCCTTCCTTAGCAGACACCTGTCATTCAAACCAAGACAGATCTCCTGAGAGCAGAGTGGGAGGGTAAGATCACGTCTCTCAACACTGTTTTTGATAGAAATCTTGACTGTGTTTCTCCTTTTTCAATCAGTGGGAACTTCCCCAGCCTGCCATGACTTCCCAAGTACGCTGGATAGAGGCTTAGGCCAGGTCCCTCAGGACCTGTGGCTCTATCTCTTCAGGTCCCGTGGACCTGAGCATTTCAAATCTCCTTAGGTTTTCTCAAACCAAGTCTTCTACAAAAAATAGCAATAAGGCAAAGAACAGTAGCCCTTATTCAGAATATCCCTTCCATAAAATCCTGCTGGCTTCATAAAGTCATTGAGAATTTGCCAGTCTGGGAATCAGGCCATTGGGCTGTTGCAAAGCCAGAAATGCTACTTTATTGAAGCAGGGGGCAATCCCCCAGAACAATCTCTTCTGCAGAGCATCACTAATAGTACCATACATGAGCAAAGAGCGATGCAGATTCCAGCTTGGTGCCTTCTTTGGAAATCAGTGGAATGTTCCGGTACCCTGTAAGTGTAAGGACCCCTTATTAGTGTATTAGCCACAAGCACAAATATTATGATGGAGTGTTTTTAGAACCATCTATGCAAACAAGGCATAATTTATGATTCTGTAAATATCTCTTTAAAATAAAATGAAATTATGCAGGACCTAAATACCATTTGTACTATTTTTTTCTCCTCTCTCTCTCTCTATAGTATTTAAATTCTGATAATTTTGGTCACAGAGTGAAAAACTCCAGTGTTTTTCAGGATTGTAGTAGTTTTTCAAAGGGAAGACTTTTAGCCTAGTGATATTTAAACATGGACAAAGCTCACAATGTAACAATCCAAGGTTATGTGCTGCACTAATTGTTCTGATAGCAAATTAAATAACTTATGAATTAGCAGTGATAGTGCCTACAGAATGGTGTTGCAGCAGCTGTACACTGTCCAGATGAGGCAAAAAAAAGTGAAGTGTAAGATCTTTTGCCATGACATCTTAAAAAGTTGATTTCATATGAGTAATTCACTTTATCAGAGATAAGTCATGCCATCAGAAACTACGTGTTCATCTGGCTGGTTGAAGCATTTGGGAAGCTGCAGTTCTCAATTTCAAACATAATTCACTTACCTGCTTAGAAAACAAAACAATCTCTTCTTCAAAATCCCAGCCTGTATTACTTTATATGACTAAATGTGCATTATTTCATAATAATAAACAATGTCATTCTTGATTAAAAAATTTTCTGTATTTTCTCTATGTATAGATAACTAGCTATTTAAGAAAGTCTCTATTTTGTAGCAGTATCTAAGTTCTGAACTACAGTTTTCAAAATCCCTCTTTAGGTGCATCTGGATGCCTGTGGAGACTTTGGGACCCACATTTACCTGGGTTTGGAATTTCTTGCTTCTTTTACAGAGAACGATAAAATTGTTTAGGTTTGAAAAGGCTTCTAAGATGCTCAAGTCCAGCCTTGTGAAGCAGAGCATGGCACTAAGTGCCAAATCCAGTTTTTCCTTGAACACCTTCAGGGATGGTGATTCCTCCTCCTCTCTGAGCAGCCCTTTCTAATGCTGGACAACCCTTCCAGTGACAAAATTCTCCCTGATGTCCAACTGAACCTTCCCTGGCACAGCTCGAGGCCGTTTCCCCTTGTTCTGTCACGCCACACAAAGTTCCCCTGGTGTTTAAGGTGCAGGTTCTGGGCAGCAGATATTGAGGCTGATTTCAGACACTTTACATTTGAGATCAGTTTTTGAGGCATGCATGCAATATTGGGGAAGACTTGGTTGATTTCCTATTCAAAGATACACTTCAAGGACTAAGATTAATTTCTGAAGACTTGTGTTCTAGTCATTACCTACAGAATATTTTACAGAGTGTCCTGAGAGAAGTAAAACTTTTTTTTTATTGAAATTGCTCCAATTTGCATCAAATAATTAACTACTCATGGGTCCTGTGATACTAGAGGTTATAATTGAGTTCCTCTCTTATATTAGTGTCCTCCCTGACACATTCCTTGGCACTGGGACTGTAACAGAGGACCCCTCTCCTAATTGCCTTTAACCACTCAGGTAGAGAATTTTTCTCAATTTCAGCCCCTCTGAGTACAGATACATAATCATTACATGAAAAATCAAATTCTGCTACAGCTGGACAGTAAGCATTCCTCCCCAAGGGAGTCTGCAAGTAGTTGGGAGTGTGCTGCTGAGAAGAAGGCAGTGTGGATATAGATTTGAATATTTTCAAAAGAAAATGCAGAGGGAGGAAATGGTTCAACTTTGTCCCATCCCCTGTCAAAGCAAATCGAAAAATGTAAGCACTGCTCAGTTTGGAAGCAACTTGCCCTCAGGGACACCTCAGGGATATGAATCCTAGGGACTGAGGGACAGTCCTGTAGTACAGATTAAAACAATCGGAGTGCTGAAGACTAAAACTGGAATCCTTGCTCACCCCTCAGCACTTTAGGCAGTTCTTCCCTCATCTTCTTGCTGAGACTCTCTCTGCAAGAACATTATTTTCTCGTATCACTGTTTAGAGAGCTTGGGAACCTAAAGCAAAACCATCATTCCAGACCTGAATCCAGAGGTCTCAATGTTAAGCACTGCAATAAATGCTTGCAATAAATTTAAAATTATTTATCACTTCACATCTTAGAAGCATTTTATTTATGGCCTCTGGGCATCCTGCTGGCAAATTACATTTTTTTATGTTGTGCTAAGTGGGCATTGAGGCAATTTGTTTGGCATCATTCATAGTTCTTGTGCCTAGACTAATTCTCTAACATTTTTAATTACTCCACTGAAAATATTTCCTCGAAAATCTACTGCTCTTACTTTTCCAAAATATGAATCCCGCATTTGTGACCAAAATTAATCCTATAGAGACATTAAGCCACACTGAAAATTTGTGTCTAAAAAAAGCTCAATCAATAATTTTACAAGCACTTGTAAGCAGCAGTGCCCAATATTTGAATTTGTCTCTGACATTGTGAGTTGGTGGATTGAATTTTCTTTCATTATCCAGAAGTATACAAATAAAAGGAAAGTAAAAAGTTATCAGTGTAAAAATTTATGTTGTAGAAAAACAGCTGAGCTCTAAGAGTAATGTCTTTGTTCTTGTATAACTCCTCAGCCTCAACTAAGAATCACAAGCAGCTTTATGACTTCCAAACATGAGGGAAAAAAAGCCATTTAAAATCCTGTTAAGCTTAATAAAAAAGGCACAGCGCCTGTTGCCAGCTCCAGTGTTTTGCCTTCCCATCTTTATTCACCAATAAAAGCTGTTTGTTTTGTAAGAAATAGCTTTGGAAAGCCAGTGTAGTAAACAGCCATTCTACATAAGCCCTTCTCCTTGGCCTCTTGACTTCTGTGTCTGCTCTTTATGTGCAGCCAATTTACTACAGAGGTTCCAGGGACTCTACTGGCTTAACAAAAGAAACTCCAGCAAGAAAAATGCCATAAACATTTTGCCTAATTTATAACCATTGTTCTCCACTCTGAAAAGCTGCAGATAGGTTACTTTAGGGAGTCTTGGTGGTTTATTTTGGTGATTTATTTTGTTTTAATTTGGTTTTGATCTGAGTAGGAAGTGTACAAAACTGTTGCCTTCATAGCAGTTCTGATGAGTTTCACTTCTTGCAATGAATTAAAACACCACCTGATCAGTTTCCATCTAGAATGGAATACTACAGTGGGAATGTCATTACTTTTGTTTTGATTTCAACATCATGGATTTGTATTCAGAGAATACAATTATTTCAAAAAACAGAGAATGCCATTTATTCCTTTATTACACAATTGTCCTCTAGAAAACAGGCATGATCTTTACTCTTTCTCTGCTACAGACACATAAAAGCCTGGAATGTTGCAGATTTCTTTGCACTGTTATAGGTGGATAACAGGAAAATATTACCTGTATTCAGGCATGTCACAGGTAAAGTGTACTGGCCAAGGAATTCGTTGTTAACCAGAGAGACCTCATCCTCCACACAGAAACGTATCATTGCCAGTTCTGGAACTTGGATGTTAAAAGAGAAAGTTTCATTCCATTTAGGGCACAAAGCTAAAGAAAAGAGAAAAGAATTAAAGGATTAAAATATGATTTCTTTTTTTTCTACTCAGTAACTGAATTATTGTACCTGGTATAACTAGTCTGAACTGGTAGAGTCATTCTTTTTCCCTAGATATCTGTGCCCATTTAAATAAATAACGAGACTCCCATTAACTGTGGTGGTACAAAATCATAAGACAGTGTTATCCCTTAAAAGAGAGCAAAATGGGACAAAGGATAGCCAGGTTAAGAACTCCTGCTCAACCTAAATTTTCCTACAGCCATACCAGTTTCATGCTTTTGCCAAAGTTTTTCCTTTCACAGTGTTGGGAATAAACAAATTCAGGTAGTAAAATGTTCACCTGACTAGAAATACAAAAAGAGAATGTGGAACAGAAGGGGGTTACTTTGTCTTTAGCAATGTTTATACAGAGAAAAGAAGTTCAGGGGCTGATTTAAAACAGTAGCCATCTAAAACAAAAAGAGGAAGAATAGAAGACAGAGGCACAGAAAAAAGGAGATCACAGGGAACTTGTAGTCTGAGACATCAAGAAGATCTATATTATAAAGATAAAGGAGTGCTCAAAGACAGCTACAAAGAGTACACACTTCACCTCTCAAGCAATTAAGGGATTACTCCTACTAGAAACTTCAAATGAGACAAGTGATGAAATTACAGCAATTGCTTAAGAAAAAAAATCTAAACTTACCAATTTGTGTATTGGTTTAGGCTGGGATAGGATTCATTTTTCTTCATATCAACCCCTACAGTCCTGCATTTTGGATTTTTGACCCAAAGAGAGCAGATGAAACACCAGTGTTTGAGCTATTGCTGAGCAGGGCTTACACAGTGTCGAGATTTCTGTCTGTGTCCCCACCCCAGTGAGGGGGCTGGGGGTACCCAGGCAGCTGGGGGGGACACAAGTGGGACAGCTGACCCCAGCTGGCCAAAGGGATGCTCCTTAGCAATGGTGTCATGCTCAGAGCTGGGGGAAAGGAGGAAGGGAGGGCATTCAGAGTCACAGAGTCTGCCTTCCCAAGGGACTGCACAGCTCCAGAACGAAGCTCTGTTTCCCTGGGAATGGCTCTACAGGCCCCTGCCCATCAGGAGTGGTGAATGAATTCCTTATTTTGCTCTGCTTGTGTGTGCAGCTTTTGCTTTACCTATTTAAATGTCTTCTCAACCCAAGGGTTTTCTCATTTTGTCTCTTCCAGCCCTCTTCCCACTAACTAGGGCAGAGCAGGCAAGCAGCTCTGTGGGGCTGCTGTCCAGGATGAGCCCACAGCAGTGTGCAAAAAAAATCCATCTTTGTTTGGAAAGGGAGAGCTCTCAGCTAGGAGTTTGTGCTTCCCTCATCTACCAGTCTAGAAAAATGGCACACTGCATAAACTTCTGCTACAGATGTTGTGCCAGGAGATCCTAGTCTAGAGAGAAATTACTGCATTTTCTATAACAACTCCTTGGGATGCAAATTTGGCGATTTCTTATAAAATGTTGTTTTGCTTATTTCACAGTCAAGAGAATCAGACTGATGCTCACCATTGCTTTTTATAACACTAGATTTCTTTCTTGCTTGATCCTCTGGCACGCCATAGATTTCTATCTGCACCATGGGGTCAGCTTTGTTGGTCTTTGACATGCTGCTGGGTGGTAACTGATGGCCACTGATCAGCTGGAAAATTCAAGTTGTATTGAAATAACTGTCAGAATTAACTATTCACCACGGCCATGNACTCACCACAGTCATGTAGCAGCCATATTAGAAATAACTTTCATAAGAAATTACTTTAAGTATATACCAGCCATAAGCTGGTGTATTAAAAACACATATTAAACACAATGGAATCAAGAATATGGTACTTCCCATGGAATTTTAATTTTTGATAATATTTTAGAAATATTGTGGTTTAGGAACATTTTTAACTTGATCAGATTGCTCCAAGTCCAGTCCAAACTGACCTTGAATGGTTATAGGTATGAGACACATATAACCTCTCTGGGCTGTCTGTGCCAGTGTTTCATCATCCTTTGTATATATATATAAAATTGATATTTAAAACAAGAATTTTCAGGGGTTTTTATTCAATAGCTGTGCATAAAAATTTCATTTTGTTAACATGCAAAATAATTATGTTGGAGGAATCAGTCTACAGTGATTTTTATATATGCTACTATCAAGCTCATGAATTCCAATCTGTGTGGGGTGGATCAGCATCAAGACCCACCATGACATCAGCATTGTGCTACAGGGTTTGTAGCAGTCTGCCTCACCTGTGCCTCATCTCTTGCACAGAAACACAAAAACTCTTCATTTAGTGAGCTCCCTGATGTGTTTCTCCTTAATTTAGTTAGCTACCTGGAAATTTTGTCTCAGACTGCCCTGTAATCTGGCACCCAGCCTAACAAAGGATTTTTGAAAGTCACAGCTTTGTTTTCTGTCTATATTTCAGGACACCTAGGATAGAGTAAACATCTGTGCAGTAATCAGCTTTTCAGAAATCAGTGTATGAAATGTATTGAGAGAGATATACAAGCCTGAATGCACAGGTGAAAGAGCCTGATCCTGGTCTCAGGACTAACATCGTAAGAGATTCTTATTCCCCTGACAACCACCCAAAAAATCAAAACTCACAAATTCTATGTTTTGCTTAGGTATTTTCTGTAGCACCTTGCTCCAAGAGAGGTTCTAGCCTGAAATATTGAAGAGCAGTGGCTTGGCAAACACCGATGTTCCTTCTTCCTAGGGCATAGCTACTGCCCTCACCAGAAAGCTTTGCAATCACTGCTGGGCTGCCCACTAAGAACCTGAGATTCTTTGCCATAATGTCCTAAATTCCAGTGCCAAGGGTTGCATGGCCCATGGCTAGACCTAGTCTAAGCTTCCCCTGGGGTGGGAAAAGAGTGAGCTCTTTTAAACACATTATGACCCAAATCCATTAATTCAATCAATTTTTGAGATCCAAGGTGAAGCAGATATGCATCTACATGTAAAAAATGTAGAGACATGTAAAATTTGTTAGGCTGAGAAGACTCTGTATGAAGGGCCTTGAATTTCTGCTTCAAAGGCACTATGGCTCTTGTTGATGGGAATTGTGGTACATCAGGTTAAGGATAATGAATTCTGTAAAACCAGGCCCTATGTGATTTTTCTGTTTGTCATTCATTCATTCATTCTGAGATATTTGCCCCCTAGATGTTTTATGTCTTTGCTTTCTCTGAAGTCATTTCTCCATTCAGCTGGTGAGTAACATTTTCAGCAGAAGCTGCTTTTCCTTTGACTCCTGCTCCCAATTCCCTTTGTGTTCCACCACCATTTCCTGGTTTTTGCTGACAGTGAATGGAGCTCTCTGTGTCCCTCAGCCAGTGGGATGCCATTGCTCCTCTCAGCCTACACTACCCAGCCTGTTGTCTCAAAGTTCTCAGCCTAAAACACTGCCTTTCTCTTCTCCAGCTCCTTCCAAACTCAGACACTTCCTTTGCATTGACAATGATTTTGTCTGTCCCCTGCATTTCAATTCGGGGTTTCTCCTCATCCT
This sequence comes from Thryothorus ludovicianus, assembly GCA_013397245.1. Classification (NCBI taxonomy): domain Eukaryota; kingdom Metazoa; phylum Chordata; class Aves; order Passeriformes; family Certhiidae; genus Thryothorus; species Thryothorus ludovicianus. The sequence goes on along the minus strand of VZTB01009772.1, from coordinate 526,174 downwards.
AATTCCAGCTTCATACAAATCAGGGCTAAAATAAGGGATGCATTTGCCTAGCTGCCTGAAACCATCCAGCAATGTCTATTCACAATTGGTATGCTCACTGGCAGGGCACTAAAATGTTCTTGATTAGGTGTATTGCATTATGTAAGTATTTTATAATTGCCACTAACTATTGTTTTATCTCCACTATTTATTACTCTGAAAGAAGCAAAATGGCAATTACACACTAATTATATGCTAATTAAATAGCATTTATGCAAGTGGTATTCTGTGTAATCAGAAATATTACTTTTTCATTGGGAAAAGGGAGTTTTCTAATTAGTGAACAATTATAACAAATCTACTTGACCTCAAAAAAAGGGCTTTTCTAACAATTTATTTGTAAATGGCATGTATTTCTAGCATTTTTGGGGAGTAAAATCACATTATAATTTGGGAGAAGTAGAAATAATTCAAAGACTTATTAATTCATCCCTTCTTTCACACTTATTTATACCATTTTGGGATTATAAATAGTCTTTTATATATGCACAGGAAGATAATGAGACTTAAAGAAAGCGTAAAGCTTCCTATCTTATCTTTAAAAATTTCCTTTTGTCAATTAACATTATAATAGTACACATGGTATTATTGATACAGGGAGAAATAACACCCAAAGTGCACATTTGATTTCTGTGTTTTCAGTACAGTTTCCACAAGCACAATTGAGTGGACCCTTTGTCAGCTACGTTATCCATACTTCTTTATACAGCACCATGAAAAATTGTGTATTTTTACAGATTCTTAGGGGCTCTGAACCCCTACATATTTTTAGCAAACATAAGTGAACTACTGATGGGAAAGCACCCAAGCAGCAGTTGATACTGCATGAGATTTTTACCAAAGCTCCCAACAAACAGGAATGGGAATAAAATGGGGAAAATAAATAGATAACAATTTCACCTGAACTACATAGCATTGTCTTCCCATTTTTATGGAACAAAGCCACATTTTAGTGATCTTACCCTTATGGACAGAGACATTGGTTTGCTGTACCCCCCCACGTTTCGGGGTGTGAATGTGGTGTTGCGATCCCTCAGGAACTCAGGCTTCAGCACGTAGCCACAACCACCATTGTCCAGGAATTTTCCATCCTGCAATTCCATTTGTGTTCCTGGCGTTTGGAAGTTTAAGGCCACTGTAAAATTATATCAATATTGATTTTAGTGAATTAGGTTTGATTACATTTTATAAAACAAATATTTTTTTTTTAAATGAACTTAAGATATCAATATTTCTCAATTCATATGTAAGATCCTGTTATTTCCCTTAAGTTAAATGATACTCAATAATGAATTATTTTTGCATAAAAGCAGTGCACTATTTAGAACTGCACCCCATCTGAAGAATCATCCTATAAATCTTTTTTACATTGCTATATCTGTTTTGCCTTTTCTTTCTAAATTAGGCCTTGGAGAATATGAAATGAGAGATCTTTTTTCTCCATAAGAACTGAATTCACATTGTAGTTTCTCTACAGGAGCAAGACCTTTTACTCCAAATCTTCTAACAGAGTCCAAATGCAGAAGTCAAAACTACAGGATTGTATCTAACTTCAGTTATGGTGCAGAATTGATCAAAAACCATCTCACCCAGAAGATGAAGAAGCTTTCATTTACAGTTAGAATACTCAGTGAAAATACATATAAGTTTATAGAGCTAGAAACAATTTTAAAAGTTTTATTAAATTTATGTGAGCACACACTCTCTTGGAGTTTAATTGTCCAGTACTGGTGATTACTGTAAGAATACACCTGACAGATTTTCCTTTCCTTAGCAGTTTAAAACATTTTTGGTTTGTTGCAGCATCAATAATAAAATATCACACTTGTCATCAACAGGATATTGTAATTCATGAGATAATGCCAACATTGAAATAGATCTGTTTAATGAAATTTTTCCCCTATTGCAGTACATTGGAGTTTCCTGTCACATTCAAAATGGAAAATGCAGAAGTAAATCAGCAATGAATTATGACATTATGAACTTATGACGTGTTAAACAGAGAATGATAAAAAGTCATTTACTTAAAATGATGGTTTAGTAGGAATAAAAAAAAATACTTTAAGCAGTTCAAGTGACTCCTCACAATAATTCATGAAGAGGACCTTATTACATTTTCTCATGAGATAATATGAATGTATTGAATGAGCATTTGACATAATATAAAAACCTTTATCACAAGTGGAAAACACTCAAAATTGTTTTTCACTGCAAAAATTATTTGTTCCTTTGCTGCTTTGATGATCCTTTTAAAACATTCTGTAGCAAACAACACAAATAGGAATGAGGCAGCTGGTACAATGGACCCGATATTTGCTCTACTCATTTTTTTGGTGGGTTACTTCTGAAGAGCTCAAGCCTGATTCCAGAGTCTCAAAACCAATTAATGGGTCGAATACATGAAGTGCTCCCAGAGTGCTTCATCTATTTAATCAGAAAGGAATCCCATCTGTGCTAGCTAAGATAGCTCTGCATCATGAACCAACACGCAGCAAGCAGGAACAACAGGAAACCTTGTCTAGAAAAACCCCAAACAAACAAAAAAACCCCGAAACAACAGAACACAACATGCACTTCTGCCTTAACTAAGTGTTAATGTAGATGCAGACATGTTGTTTTTATTAATAAACACAGGAAATTTGGTTTACCTTTAACAACAGAAATCAAACTTCAGCGTGTTCACATTGCCCATTGCACACCATTGCCTTTTTTAAAGAGGGTAAGTATTTTCTTGGCATGGTTTTGGCAGTGGTTCACAATTTCCTCTTTATGACTCAACACATCACCCAGAAACAGACTCAAATTTGGTGCTATATGATGCTTGTCATATTTTAATTCACTGAATCAAGCTGTGCTGTGGGTGCTGCAAGAGCTGCAACCCTGAGGCCCCTGGAATTCTGAAATACAGATAACCCAGGATGTCTCAGTCCTCAGGTGATTCCTAGGCCACACTTTCAGAATATGTGGGTTTAAAAGTGCAACTGAAATTAGGCACATCGAACAGTCAGCTTCAAATAGCAGCTTCCACATGATGAACCAAATTACATGATTGCACATAATGAGACTAGTGCTAAATTTACCAAGATGTATAGGCGACTAAGCAGGAAAATCTGATGTAACAACAGCAACAAGCAAATGAGAATACTTTATATTTTATCATATTAGGAAAATTACTTTTGCAACACAAGTGAAGGGCAATGTTATTATGGGTTCATATCTTCAAACATCAGCACTGCGTTTTCACTTAATTTAATTTGACCTTAGAACAAGTTAAAAACACATGGAACTGCAGTTTTAATTTACCTACTGGTTTCTTTGTATTGCAAGTTTTAACATGATTAAGCAAATGTGAGATTTTGTGTCATATTCTCCAAGATAGAAACCCCTACTAAAACTGTTTTCAAGGTTCATTGCTGCTTGGGGCCTCCCAGGGCATTGCTTTATGGTGCATTGATGCACAGTTTTTCTTTTTAATCAGGTGCAGTTATAGCCCTAACATTTCTTGAGAAATAGCAAGCATCATAAACTAAAAGCTATGCCCAGTAGCATGGGCTGAGCAACATCTTTCTGCAAACAACCCTGAATTTCTACCCAGTGTTTTATTTTAGCTTTGCTGAATCCAAGAGCAGAACTGTCAATAACATCCTTTGTACTGTTGTTTTATGAAACAGTATAAATTTAATGAATGTATGAAGAGAGATTTAAACTGACAGTTTCTTTGGGAAAGAAGCCCAAATGAGCTAGCAATGAAACCATCTGAGCAGTTCATTATCTTAATGTATAGTTTTCCTGGGAAAGTAAAAAACACTGTGTATGTTAAACTTTCTCTCTGTCCTTTCATTAAGCACCAATAGCATTTTAATATTGACATCAAAATCAAAGCAGCACAGCAAAATATGGGCTTGGGGAACAGCCTGAGCAAAGGACTTCCTCAGAGTGATTCCTGCATCTGAAGTGGATTGAAGTACTCCTAGAACCATGAGGCTAAATCTCCTTCAGATCAGAGTATTTAATACTCAAATCATCCTGCAAAGTACCAAAGCTGCCGTGGCTGTCCCAGTAAGCCCCAGATGTAAATAGCTTAATGTAGCAAATGGAAGTTGGGAAATAGCCTAGCTCCAAAAAGATGAGCCAATCCATAATGCACAGAGGAATGCCATTTTTGACCCTAAATCTCTGTATCATGAGCAGTTAACCAAAATCAATCCCACCACTAATTGCAGAACCAAAGACATTCAAAATATTCACATACAGCACCTTCCATAAACATCACAATTCAAGATACAATTGATTTATAGACTAAAAGCAAAAGCTTTTTAAAACCAAAATGAGTAATGTGACTGTGGTTTGAAGGCAGTTGAGGAAAACTGCACATCTTTTGTCTTTGATTCTGCATCTCAATAGTGTTCCTAGTAGGACTTTTAAATTGTAATTTTTTATTTTTTGTTCTTTGCTTCCTGGTTCTATTAGTTATATTACAACCATAAGGTTTAATGGATTTTCCCATTTAAATGGGAAGATTTTAAAATTGTTAAGGACACATTTGTCACCAATTTTTCTTAAAATGAGTCACTTAATTGCATTTTATGCCATTTTAAAATGCATCTCAAAATATATAACTTTTATGACATTTCAATAAATATCAAATGGAAAAAGCACTCAGTGCCAATGTTCCTATCTCCATGATTTACCTCACTCATTCTAATCTAAAGAGATATAATAGATCATATTTTTCTCAGCCTTGCTGCCTTTCCAATTGTCTGTGTTCTTCAAGTGGGCCCCTCACAATGAATGCAACAAAAATCTATGCCTTAGATATTCCAAATCTGAACTGAATTCCACACAGCCTGGGGAATTACTGTTGAAAGCAGGACCATATCCTAATGCTCTGGGGTGTTGCCATTGCTGATGAGATGATCAATGTTGATTTGAGGGCGCTGCTTTCGTTTCACATCAGCACTCAAGGCTGGGCATGGCCTGTCTGGGCTTTCCTCCCACATGCAGGTCACAGCTGCACTCAACCCATCAGTGCCCAAATTTACAGAAATATTTCAGAAAGATAGAACGAGACTATTTACAAGGGCATGACAGGACAGGGAGAAGGGCTTCAAAGCAGAAGAGAGTAAACCTGTGGAGAGGTGAGACCCTACACAAGTTTTATGAGCAAGGACTTTGGTCTACCAGACCAAAAATAAAGAAAAAATCTTTTTTTTCTACCAGAAAAAAATAATGTATACAGTGATTAATTCCCTTACAACACAAGGCAAGCCTATATGGACAGTATAAATTTTGGCATATAAAGTCTCAACTCTATTCCTGGCAAAAAAAAAAAAAAAAAAAAATTGGTCAAACTGTATTTTTTCCCTCTCTCAAATTTTGTTAAACTTAATGATAATTCCTGGCTTTGCTTTTCACCTACATACTTTGAAATGGTTGTTTTTAATCTACAGAAACTTGATTTATCAATGACTTACAAGGTGAGGGATTCTGCCATAGGGAGAGGGAGTGCTCCTCTGAGAGCTGAGTAAATGCATAACTGTGTGACATAACATGCTTAGAATGTGCAGTCAGTGTTTTTTGTATTGTCCTTGGGCCAATTTAATATCGTGGCTCTAAAGGCACTGCCATTAGAAATGTGAAGAATTCAGTCATATAGTTCATAATTGCTGACATTGTTCCTGCTTAATTACAAGTAGTTCTACTGGAAAAAAAAAGATGTCAGGTGATTGAGAGTCATCCATTGTCCAAGTATATCTGCAAAGGTTTAAGTAGGGATCCTCTCTTGAGAGGTTCTCATGGGAAAAGTACCCAGAGCATTTCTGATAATTTATCAGATCTAAAAATCTAAACTGATTTTTACTATCTAATTGATGTGTCAGTCTGAAAGTTACACTTCAGTGTAAATCTGAGCATCTTTTTTGTTGTCATTTGACCAATTTTACACATGAAACTTTTACAAAATACTTTTTAAAATTTGTTAAACTTGTGATTCTTGACAGAATAGTGGGTATTATAAACCTCCCTTTCCTGTTTTAGTCTGAGTTGCTGGCAGGTTTTAGAACAAGATCAGCAAGGACTTCAGAAACAATTGTTCCTGCAATTTAATTTTTTTTCCTATCCTCCTTTAAAATTTATTAGACTTCATATAAATTATTTACTATTCTATTGGTTGTCTGCAGTGAAGACAGCTGGAAAAACTGATAAAATGGAATTTCAATGTTTCTTTGCTTTTAAGTGAAATTCCAGTATCTCCTACACACACCAAAAAGTGCCTAAAATAAGCAGGCTTCAGAGTAGCCCAGGAGCCTTTCCATAAACCTGGCAGTAGACACATATTTGCAGAAGAAACATGAAACCTCAAAACAACTGCCAACCTTTGGAACCATTCCAAAGGAAAGATGAGTGCATTATGGGAGCTTCATATGCTCAATCATATTGTGCCACCAATCTTGGAGATGTGTAAAAATGTATACCACTCTTTGTGAAGATCAAACCAAAGTTCAAGGGACAAAATTAAAAAAAAGAAATATTCCTCTAGGTTACACTTCCAAAAGAGGAATTTTTGGACTATTAAAAGCCAGTAGAAGACAGCAATAATATCGTTATTGACACAGAACCCAAGCAGGGTCAGATTTGAGTCATTTAGATTTGCACAGGTGAGGCATACCAAGATCAAAATTAGTTGGTTTCTTTTCCCTTTGTTGCTTCAGAGGTTAAAATCAGAACTTGTTAGACAGCTCCTTATCATTCCTTTTATTATCCATTATTATTTACCATATTTTTTCATATTATTGCGCACAAGATGAGCCACAAAATAGATGTGACAAAATTTCCAAGCTGCATTTCCGTGTCACAGGCCAAAACAAAAACTACAGTAAGAAAAAAAATCTATCATATAAGTACAACTTTCACAGCAGCATATAGATTTTGTGCACACTCCAAAAAGCACATATGGGATCTTCTGAAACAAAATTCTGTACCTGCCACACTGTCGGTTTCTCCTGCAAATTATGACATGCTTTGGTCATTCCTGCAAAGTGCTTTGATACATGTATAACATTTCCTGCTGCATGGAAATGCCATATTCAAATGGATATTTAAGTCTTCCTATTTGTATTTTCACCAAAGCTTCTTTTTGTTTCAGATTTTATGTTTTTATGTTTTTCTCAGGCAATACAAAACAACTGATATCAGTTTATTTAAATAACTGTCCTGAATTTTCTTTCCCTGCATAAATCTTTTCATTTCATTTTATTTACTAAATAAAAAGGAGTCATGGATACACCAAACCAGTTCTTTCCAGTGCCTCACTGCAGCTGTATGCAGGAGGCATACTAATTTTCACAGACTATGAAAAGTGGGGGGTTTTCTCCATAAGACCTCTTTTTTTCACAAAACCTCCTGTTCTTATGAGTCTAAATTTTCAGAGGATGGACAGGGAGTACACAGTGATATCCAAAAGCTATTTTGTGGAAACTCTGTACTTTTTACTGAGGTTTTTAAACTCGTCTTCCTCTGGAAATTAGGTTTACACAATTACATGTCTCGTCCTCGGCCCCAACAAATCTTGAGCCTGTTGGACCGTTTCATCCTGCTTTAGCTGAGTGCCAGGCTGCTCCAAGTTAATATGTTCCAAGCAATTTAGAGAAAATTGCTGGCAAGGTACAGAAGGGAGAGCTGAGAGGAAGTGAAGGGATAACTCAGTTCTCATAATTACAAGATGCAGAGGCCTGGCAGGCAGTATTTTGTGAAGGTTTGAACAAAACCTAGTGTATTTTCTTTGCCCAGACAGAAAAGTTATGGATGTTGAAGGAACTTAAAGGCAAGCTTGCAGGTGTAGGGAGGAGAAGGGAGTTAAGAAGGGGAACAGGTGGTACAGGAGAAACCTCAGATCCTTTGAAGAGTTTTAGGGAAGAGACAGAAGGAATTCTGGAGGGATTACTTCTGTACACGGGGTGTAAAGTACAAAAGCAGGGAGACAGGAAGGGTGTGTACATACAGACATGGGACAGACAATAAGAAACCAAAAATCTGTGTTAAATCAGTGGAAGGACATCAGCAGATTCCCTGAGATACACTCACTGTTGTGTTGTGAAGAGTGGCCATATTTCAGCCAAGCAGTTATCTAAAGCAGACTAGGGAATTAAGAACAGATAGAACATAGCTTGGAAATAATACATGGGGAGAATTGTTTTAATCAGCCTATTCCCATGTGAAAAATGGGCAGGTTTTTAAGGGAAGATGCAAATGAAGAGACCAAGAGGGCAGATCTAACCACTTCCTGCACATTTTTCATTCTTCCAGGAAGGGGCCCAAAGCCCCTATGCTCCAAAGTCATGTTTTACATACTACTGCTTAGAATGACTTCTCATTGAAGTATGCTCTGAGTAAACAGTCAAAGTAGTAATTTTGAAAAACTTCATCCCTGTCTGTGATCTGACAAAGGAATATTCTTTGCAGAGATAAGTGTGGAGATTTATAGGCTAGAAAAAAAATGAGTAAATCGCAGTATGATAAGATTAGGAGATTAATTCAGTTTTGAATTAGGGACCTCTGGCAAGTGCATCCTTTAAGCATGAAACAAACTTACTAGTTTTTAATGGCAATATAAAATGCAGATAGCAATGACAGCATACAGATAATGCAGCCCCCCAGGTAAACAATCCAGACATCACACTGTGTGTGGATGAAGCACAAGGACACAGCCTAATCAAACCAATTTCACACAGTATGGTGATGAGAAGATACTTGCATAGTCCAGCCCAAGTCCAAATCTGTATTGCAAACCAGCATTTATAAGGACACAGAAACAAGTAAAATTTATACTAAGTAGTTATTTTTGTAAAACTCTACCCCAATATAACAGTCATGATGGAGAATACAACTAGTCACAGAAGATATATGGGGAGCTGAGAAAGGAGGCAAGTGGAAAAGGAAGGAACAAGGATGACATAAGCTCCAGGGCCCTAGAGGCAGAGGGAAATCTGTGCCTGTCCTTGGATGATGTACATTTTTACATAAACACATTTTTACATAACAAGGTGAATCCATACCTTTCACCTCTCAAAACTGGGAGCCCACGGCAAAGTGCCCTGCTCACCCCACAGTCTCTCCCTCAGGTGGCCTTGGCAAAGACTCAAAGACAAAATGCACATGTGGGTACAAAAAACTATTCTGCTCTGCTTTACCTAGGGCTGAAGAAGCTGTAGCAGGCAGGCAGAGAAAAATATTCTGTGACTGAGAATCTTTTAAACTGAAGAACAAACACATGAAGGTAAAATTGTCTCTGAAGCCATTAAAAAGGGCAAATTGTCTCTGAAGCCATTAAAAAGGACAAAGTGTTTACAGGTGAGAGATTTTCCAAAGCCTGCTGGGTACAGAAGTCATGCCATGCTTATTTCTAACAAATAAATAAATAACTTTCGGTGAAGAGAAGCAGAAGTTATCATTATTTTGTTGCTCAGGAAACTACCTTTTGAGCTGGAAATTAAGATGTTAAATGTATGTTGCATCTCTCTAAGGCTAGAGGCTCCCAGCAGCTCCCAGCTGTACCTGGGTATTGTGCTGACCAGGAATGCTTGAGTGCTTCCCTGTGGAGCATATCCTGTTCTGGAAACTTCTGGCACTGCATCAATTGTTGTGCTCACCTCTCCCGTGCCACTCAGGCCACAGAGAGCCACTGAAAACCCACAGACCCTTCAGAAGAAACCTCCATTGCTGAGTAATGGAAGCTCAAAAATGCTGAATTATTATTAGTGTTTTTCTTATTATCCAATTCAAAAAGGTAGTTTAAAGATATTCATAAAAAATAATAAATTGGATATTTATATCATATTTTAATATAATAAATTGGAAATATTATTATATAATAAATTGGAATAAGAAACACTATTTAACACAAAGTGATATTTAAAATTACCAGGGATGAAAAACTGACGGGATATGTGGGTTGAAGGAAAATTTTATATAACAAAAAATTAAAATAATGCCACCAGGGGAAAATATGTAACCTATATAACACCAAAATACTGTAGGAAGCAAGAAACTCTTGTATCTGAAAAGCCTAGAATGCAATAGTGTCTACAAGGATACATACCCATTTGACATCCTACATTCCAGAACTCTTGAGGATTATAATTTGAAGAGCTCATTCTTGTTCCCTTGGGGTAAATTCTTGTAATAAATCTTGTAGTATGTGAAATAAATTCTTTAGCTGATAAACAGAAGGATAAAATCTTGTTAAGAAAACCTTTGTTATTAAAGAGGTCCTATTTGAATAAATAATAAAAATTAAGTCATTTGATGCAGCATTTTTTTACACAATATTATATCAATTAAATCCAAAGTCAAATACATTTTATCATTAATATGTGCACCACTCTGAGCTATGCCTAAAATCCTATTTTGAAACCTTAATATTTTATGTATATTTGAATCTGACAGTATCTCTGTAGATAGTGTAGAGTTTTGTAGGCAGTTCATTAACCAAAAATCATTCCATCACCAAAATATTCTGTTTCTTCACTTTTTTGTAGGGTAAATATATGACTTCTACACTAAAGCCCACTGTGTTCTCATGGGAAACTAAGACACAGAACAGGAAACTGCACAAAAGTTTCCTCATTCTATAATAGCTCAAAATAAAAAAAAATTTTAAAAAATCATCTCTAGATGATCTTGACTTGTTTGCTCTTTGGAGGTTTAAATAAAATTACTAAATAATATTGAGACCAGGGAAGAGCACATTTTAAAAGCCACTTAAATTATTCTTTTATAAGCCTCAGAAGATGTTAACTACTCATGTACATTGTTTTTCCTTCTGCTGGCAGTGTTCACTCTTTTCTCATACAGTCATAGACTACACGGATGTGGGAAGCTTCAGATGACTTCTGTCTACACGATTCCTTTTTTAGGAATCAAACAAATCTTTACATTTTACTCTGGCCTATTCCATTCTCCTCTCATCTAATTTGTTTGTTTAGGGCTATAGTTTGGTAGATTCTGGTTTGGTTTGTTGACTGGAGGTGGATTTTTTGAACAGGAGGAGGACGAGGGGTTATAGAACTACTTTTAAATTCCCTAGAGTGCTAGAGGAACCAGAGAGGATCCTCTGTGGATGCCTGGAAAATCCCACTCTTGGATATCGCTCAGCATCATTCAGCCACTGAATCACCTCCACAGAGTGGGTGGGTGGCAGCTGTGCTGGCCCCGACTGAACGGGCACGGGGGGCCTTCACTGGCACTGGCACGGTGGGTGACACCACTGGCACAACGGGTGACACCATTGTCACAATGGGTGACACCACTGGCACGGTGGGTGACACCATTGGCACAATGAGTGACACCATTGTCACAATGGGTGACTCCATTGGCACAGTGGGTGACACCACTGGCACAAGGGGTGACACCATTGTCACAATGGGTGACACCATTGTCACAATGGGTGACACCATTGGCACCGTGGGTGACACCATTGGCACAACGGGTGACTCCATTGTCTTGGTGGGTGACACCATTGGTATGGTAGGTGACACCATTGTCCCGGTGGGTGACTCCATTGTCACAGTGGTTGACACCATTGTCATGGGGGGTGACACCACCACTGTTTCAGTGGGTGACACCACTGTCACAGTGGGTGCCATTGACATAGTGGGTGACACCATTGTCACAATGGGTGACACCACTGGCACAATGGGTGACACCACTGGCACAATGGGTGACACCACTGGCACAATGGGTGACACCACTGGCACAATGGGTGACACCACTGGCACAATGGGTGACACCACTGGCACAATGGGTGACACCACTGGCACAATGGGTGACACCACTGGCACAATGGGTGACACCACTGGCACAATGGGTGACACCACTGGCACAATGGGTGACACCACTGGCACAATGGGTGACACCACTGGCACAATGGGTGACACCACTGGCACAATGGGTGACACCACTGGCACAATGGGTGACACCACTGGCACAATGGGTGACACCACTGGCACAATGGGTGACACCACTGGCACAATGGGTGACACCATTGGTATGGTAGGTGACACCATTGTCCCGGTGGGGGACACCATTGTCACAGTGGGTGATCCCTGCCCTCCACACCCCTCGGCATTTTCCAGCTGCGGCGGCTGCGCTGTGCCAGAGGGAGATGCTCAGTGCAGGATGAGTTTGGGGCACTCCAGCTTGGCCAGGTGAGATGTTTGGCCCAGCAGAGCACAGGGGCTGCTCTGGGCTTTATCCGAGCCTTTAACGAGGAGTCTCTTATCTGCAGTTCTCACCAAAGCCAGGGGCTGCCAAACCGACCCCGCCGAGTTCTTAGCCCAGATTTTGGGGGGGGAGTGAAATTTATTCCACACTTTTTCAAGTACTGACTGTAACTCTTAAATTATTTGATGCAGAAAACAATGAATCAAAAGGCAGACATACATTTTGTAGACTGCCTTAATATTTGTTATAAAAACACACAAAATTAAAACAAAGTTGAATTTCAATTTTCCCCAAAAACCAAGAGAAATTAAAAAAATGTTATGTAAAGGACATTTCCAAAACAGTGTTGTACAAAGAATCAAAAAAAAATCAGACAGCAGGTGTTTCAAAAAAATTTAACCTTTCTAATGCCTAAGCAGTGAACCAACCACAGCAAATTTTAGCTGATTAACTCAAAAGAAAGTACCTGAAGTTCTTGCAAGTTTTCGTGCTACGCTCTCTCCAATGGAATTATTTTCATAGCACTGCTGATGCTGCAGGGAATGGTCAAAGCTCACAAACTTCTGAGATTTGGTATAAATCACAAGGTCTGACAATGCAAGGGCAATCCTTGTCTTCTTCCCCTAATAATCATCAAATGAATAATGGAATTAAAAAGTCACAATAATGCATATTTCATTATTATTAATATTAATAATTCAGAGAAACAATTATTTTGGATGCATGAAGCATGAGAAAATATGTCACAGTTAATGAATTTAATAAATATGACCTTTAATAGTGAGATTTGATCCACTGAGAGAAAATTGAAGTTATTGTGTCCAGGTTTAGCACAGTAATCACAGGGTGATGGAGAGATGCCTCCTAGCAGAATGTTCTGGATAGCTTTACAATTTTCCTGCTTCTAAGACTGGTTTGCAAATAATATATTTTTTCAAGGCTTTTAACATTACTCCTTAAAAACATACCTCCAACTTTCTATTCATAAATATATAAAGTACTAGAAAAGACTAACAACGTAAACTCATCTATAAACTGTAGAATAATAGGAAAACATTTCACTGTGCCAAGCACATTAGTCAAAGGCATGTTCCTCTAAGCGTTGCCCTGAAGTTAGGAAAACTTTTCTTCTTGATTAAGGTGAAAGTTCTCTCACAAAAACCTTAATTTAGTCTTGCTCCATTACCAAAACAAGCAAAAATGACTGAAATTTTAGCAGAGTCTTCTGTCTTACACTGAGGCACTATGTGACCACTTCATGTTCCTTAGCATAACTTGTGAGCTAATTGGGGGCAGTAGCCAGCAGAGAGCTGCTGATGCTAATCATGTTTACATTCCATTAAAGCTTTTGAAGGCAAATTCTCATCTGACAAAATAATAGAGATTGCCTGCTCATGGCTCTTACACTGTGCAAAGTTCAAGCACATTCATTATTCTGGGGCTGTGTCCCAAGAGGAGCAGGAGGAGTCTACCGCCATGGAAATCCTGAGCAGTTCAACTCTCTGGAGGCAGGCATTGGCACAGGCAAAGCCAGCAGCATCACTGGAGTCCTGGCTGAGCGTTCAAATGCTCTCCCACCCTCCCAGAAAGCAAAACAGTGGGACATGAAGCCAAACACTCCGACAGAGTGGGACCCTGGGAACCTCTTTCTCTTCTGCCTGTGTCCTGGGTTGATGCTAAATTGTATCCCCATTCATCTGTTTCGCTCAGAAATAAGTGTTGTACCTTTAAAAATTGGATCTGAGAGTGAAGAAGACACACTGGAATTCCTGAGGCAGTTGTTTTCAAAACATAAAGATAAGAGTCTGCAGTTTTTTCGGACACACACAGCCTGTGCTTTTAGCAGGGTGTGGACAGCACAAGAGAGCTCTCCTTTGCTTTTTGTTAGTTTTTTTGCTAGCCGAGGCAGAGAAGTTCTCCGAACTGCGTTTTTTTTCCTTTTCTTGAACTTTTTTTGTTAACCTGCTCTGGACTAAACACCCAAAAGGGCACCAGGAGCTCAGCCCTTGGCCACCAGGCCTGGCCTGGGCCTGGCCTTTCCACCAGAGGAACCGACAGCAACTAAACCGAGCTACAGCTACGAGAGAGACTTTGTGGCATCTCTGCGGAGCGGCGAGAGGTTTTTGTTGTTCAGGGCTGTTCCTTTGTTTGTTGGGCTGGGGAGTGTTTTATCTGTTAAATAAACAACTTTTTCCACTTTCTACCAAGGAAATTTTTTTCCTATCCCGATTCAGCTAAGGGGAGGGGTGGTTCATTTAGAGGTTTGTTTGTTTTCCTTTCTTCCCCTCTCCCAAATTTGCCCTAAACCAGGACAGCCTGTGAGACATGAGCAGACACTTTTTGTTGCTGCTGTTTATGTGGAATACATAACAGCATCTGTAACATGGTCCTACAAATACACTTTAAGCTTATTGTCTAGAAAGTTGGCCTTTCCTGTTCAAGGAAGACTCCGTCCTTCCTCAGAAGTTTTCCTTACTATCTCTCCATGTCAGATGGAATGAGAATGAAGCAAAAACTTTCACTATCAAATCATATAAAAAAAAACAAACCAGACACTATCCCTCAGAAGAACTCTGGCCTTTGAGGAGCATTGCCAGTTTAGCCACATTCAGGTAATCAGAGCATGATGTGCAAGAGTGATTGGATATGTCAGGTGCTGCCTGACTTCTTAAAAAAGTTGAACAAAGCAGTTTCAACCCTGATGAAGCAACAAATTTTCCATAGTAGAGAATTATATTTGGTTAAAAAAATAAGTTCAATTTGACTTTTCAAAAAGGAGATTACACCAAATTTTTACACTTATTTCAGAAATAGTGCTGACTGTTAACTCTAGATGATAAATGTAAAAATACCTCTTCAATTCTAGGTGCTGAAAAATGTTCCAGCACAACCAGGAATGTGCATCTAATTTAATACAAAACATCCAGAACAGAAGAAAATAGGGGAATCTATCTATCTCAAAAATAGAAATATTTAACTCTGTGTATTGTCATCAGGAACACTGGGAGTGTTCCCCATACATAGTTCCAGGAGGGCAGTGGCACCAAGAAAACACTCGGGTAACTTCATCTTAAATCTGCTGTAGTACTGAGCACCTGGGACAAGCACAAGGCTTGAAAGAGAAAATGCAGTTCAAGATGGGAGCACAGGGAGGAGTTGCTTTTTAGCTGGATATTAAAATGTGGTCCATGCAAGAATAAGAATATAGACAGGTCCTATAAGAATAGGAAAACTCTGAAACCTTGAGCTAAAACATGTAATTCCCAAATGCACTGATCTTCGCAATTTTAAAGTTTCCCTTTTAAATTTAGTCTCTATTTTAAAATAATATCGTCCCTTTTTTTTTTTTTTTTTAAGAAGACTTGTGTTGTCTATATTCAGTTGAAGCAAAAACTACCTTTGTTTTTTTTTGAGGTAAGGGTGAAGATCTGTGTTCTCTTCTTCTTTTGGAGGGACTCCTTGGTTGCTTAAGGGGTAATGTGTCATCTGAGTCTTCACCCTCAGACTGGGCGTCAGAGTCAGACACTTCCTCTGTCTCACCATGATACTCATCCTCCATCCTGAGCAGGGTTTGCTCTAACGTTCCAACTTTTTTATTTTTTATCAGAACTTTGAATTTCAGTGCCTACAGAAAAGAGATTTAACAGTAGTAACTGGAATTATGTAGGTTTTCATCTCTTGGTATTATTTAACTCATCTTCAAAGTTTTTTATTAAGTATAATGAAGTGAGTTTACAAAATGAAGCAAAATAAATATGAGTGAGGCAGTAACCAAATCCAAATAAATCAAACAGAATCTGGGCATCAAAGTACACAACAGAATGCAATCTCTAATCCCATGACAGGAGAAAAGGCTCTCCACAAGAGGTACACAGATGCTGAAACTATGAAAAGATAAAAGTAGGAAGTTAAGAGTCAAAGGTGATAGCCAGGCAAGACATAGAAGGTATAATTTTTTTACTATGTCTAAATGTACTTATATATACATATATATATACATATACACACTTAAAGGCATGTCTGATATTAATTTGGAATATTTTGATCTATCATCAAGGCTGCAGGAAATTTGTAATTTGATTAGTGCTTATGTGGATATCCATCTTGTATACCAAATTAAAACTTTTGTTTATAACTTCTGCTATTTTACAGTAGATCCTTATGCTGATCTTACCTGGCCAGGGAAAAAACAATTTGGTGATTTTGTCTAAGCAGTTTCTCTATTTTTAAATGGACATGTATCAGCTTCCATAATATATAATGGAGAGAGGGAAAAACCTCATTGAATTATATTCATTCCAATAACATGGCTTTCATTTATGCAACAGAATCCTATGAGCATATATTTCATTTCAATTTATGAAATTTTATTAGCAGTAAAGCTGCTGTTATGTAGCAGACATTTAACTCTGCATCTGTACACAGGAGCTGCCAGGAGTAACAGGACTTACTATCACTCTTGAATAAAGTGGTCCACAAAAATATTCCTTGAATTTCCTATGCTCTAGTGGAAAGGAAGATTACACTGCTGGAGTGTGGCAGGAACAGGAACAAATAATTTCACAATAAATGAAAGATCACCAAAATGCTGTATTTTAAGGTACCCATTAAGTAAATATAAAACCTATGGATGATGGAAACACATAAACCCAACATTTTATAATGGAAAGCCGAGTCCTAGGCGAGGATAGAGACATTCCATTTATTTCCCCTTGCAAGCTCCAGTGCTCCCTTATCACTCCAGATCTCATGTTGGTAGTTTGCCAGGGTGCCAGTGGAATGAGGGCACCCATCCTGTGCCCAATATGTATCAATGCCATGCTGAAAGGTTTGGTTAGTCTCTCTGAACTGGTGACTCAGAATAAAGATGCCCTTTTAATATTTCCTTCATTTCTTATTGATGCACTCTTTTTTTTTCCCTGGATTTTTTTTTTTTTAGAAAAATTTAATTAATGCTCCTCATATTTTTTAAGTGTTCTGAATTTTCCTTTGCATGTTCACATTTCCCAATATTTAAAAGCAATTCTATCCACTTTTGATCTTGTATTTTGTTATTCTGAAAGATTTAATTTTACAAATGAAAAATAAAAGAGACCTGGTATATAAGGGAAGAAAAAACTGTCTATGGCTACATTGCTGCCTCCTATATGCAAGCTTCTTTAAGTAAAAAGGACCACAGTGTGTGTAATGATATAAAATTGATGTTTTAAGTTAGTCTCTAAAATTCTGTTTATGAGCTGTAAGTAAAAATGTAAACATCCTGAAGTGGGAGAAATTTTTTAAGGATTTTTGTTTTGTTTTCTACAAAGATAACGTTTTAAAATTACGGCTCTTTTTAGAAACAGTTACAAAAAATATTCCAGCAGTATTAAAATTTGCTATTTTTTGGGCAGAAGGAAATTCCAATAATAGTTACCCCAAATCATTGAAAGTGAAACATAGAGTGAAAAATGACATACTAAGGATTTTGTCTGAACTTCAAATATGTTCAAAAAGACTTATAACAAGTGCATGGTTACAAAATCAGTAACTCTGTGAAATCTGAGTTTTTTAATTGGTAATCAGCACTGCTAAGCATGTGACACCTTTTTCTCTACATGTCCAAGTCTTCTAAGAGAGCTGAAAAGCCTTTTAATGTGCTGGAAGTCTGAGCATTCCCCATAACTTTTCCTTTCTAGTTTTTTTTATGAAAGGCAAAATATGTTAAAAATACATTTGCTGTTTACTTCTATATAAACTGTAAGCATACTAAAAAATTTAAATATGTAAAACATAATAGGGATTCCCTAGAGCATAGTGGGACTTCAAGGCTGGCATAAGCAAAAGCCTCGAAGTACAATCAACTGGAACAAATATTTACATAACTAAATGAGCAAAACCTTTTTTCTTGTACATTCTGGTTAATGTGAAGTAGAACACAAATCAGCTGAAGAAATGCCAAGTTTCCAAGACAAAAATCACAAGAACTTTGGATCAGGCAAATCCACCTATTGGCCACTGCAATTAATGTAAAAGTTCAGTCCCCAGAAATGTAAGGAATAAACCCTGGATTTGAGACATAAGTATTAAAAAAAAAAAAAATAGCTTCTCCTGTTTAAATTTAGCTTGTTCTCACTTCATCTCTCCTGATCATTCTGTAGGTGCCCAGCTAGAGGAATATCAAGTTCTGAAAATCTTGCTAAGTAACAAGGTTAAAATCTCTTCTGAGTTTTACATAATAAATATTCTATTTCAAGAATTATACTGCTGTCTTAAATACTGATATAGGGTGAGATGCAACACCTCCTGTGAAGTCTAACACAGGGAAAGGTTTTGAGACAATGACAAGATTTGTTAAGTACAACTGTTAAAAAGCCCAACACCAGCTATCTTTAACAATTCAAGAGAATCACACTTAGAGAAGTGTGAATGGATGTCTTTGTGGCAGCCTTTAAATCACAGCTATCAAGATACTTTACATCAATACTACCAACAATGTCTGAGCTCTAGGTAAACAGATATTAATTATATCAGGAGCAGCATTTTAGCCACCTCAGAACAAGTTTTCATACAGCACATGTACCCAGTGAGACGCACCCTACCCTGGAAATTCCCCTTCTTGCATTGTGTTCTGTAGCAGACTTCAGGAAAGTCTGGGCCAAGGCTAAACAGCTGTGCTATAGCTGAGATGATATTCCATGCAGACAACTAAATCTCTGGATGGATTGGAAAGAAATCCAAAGGATGATTGCAGAGAAATAGGGTTACAGGTTGGCCAGGATATTAATACAGTGTGCTCAGGGTCTTCATTGCACAAATTTCTTACCAAAGCTCAATGTTCCAAGAAGATACCTTGCAAACAAACAACCTGATTTTTATACACCAAATAAACCATCGACCCAAGACCTACTGGGTGATGATATAAAATATGGCAATGTCTTGTTTTTAGTTACCTCCTGGAGATGCTTTACACTACAGGGAAGCTATTAACAGCAGATAATGACTGTCACATGTTTACTGCATTTCTGGGAAAACCATGTTCCCTTCTAGGAGAGTGCAATGCCTAAAAATAGGGAAGGAATTAGATGAGTCTTCTTTAAGTACTCACTACAGCCTAGAGATTCCAGAAATTGTATAAGAAACAATACTGGTTTGGTTTTTTATTATTTTTGAGGTCATCACCAAGACATACCACATTCTCATATCTTTCTTCTTATTTTTGTAAGGAATAGATGCCATAGACAGATTGAAAGACAAAAGTGTGACTAGAAATGTCTTGACTTGCTAAGAAGCAAAGAAATTTCTGATGCAAAGACTTGGTCAAGACATTTGCATGTGACTTGTCAGTAAAAATATAAAGGAATTAATCTCATAACTGACATAACAGAATTAGATATGCTAAAGCAGGCTTGATCTTGAATTTCTTAGTGAAAACACTCAATGTGTAAAGAAAGCTCCTTTGTATACTGAGTAGATAATGATGAAGAAAAGTGTGAAGAATAAGTCATGGTTTATGGGATTAGCTGGTTTTCCCCATAATAGCAGAATTTAAAATGTCCATAACCCATGAAGTTGTACTGGAAATCTTCTATTGATCTTTCCCAAGGAGATCGTTAATCAGATCCTTTTATTTGGACACCACAGGTTTAACAACCATAAGGAAGCCTTGGCAATCCTGGCCAGAAGTACATCTGAGCTACCACAATACAGAAATTGATCTTGCAGCTGTGTGATAAACATTAAAGACAACTTGTAAAATCACAGTAGCTGCCACTTTGCTTTCAGTTAATCACACATCAATATCTGATTCCAACTTTGTGACAGGAAACCTGTAAATAATAAAAAAGTTCCTAACTATCTGATATATACATCCTGTCAGCAGCGTAAGGCAGTTCAATGCAAAATAATTGAGGAACAAACCTTCATCAAAGCATCAATGTGTTTACTTTCTTTTCTGTGTTATATTGGATGCCTACATGTTTCTTTCAATTGCTGTCAAATTTCATAGAGAGGAAGGATACAGCAGGCCAAGTAAAACCTTATCTCTTCTAACATCCTGATATCTTTTATCTACAAATTGTTGCATAAGACACTTCATTCCTTCACTTTCTATCAGCACATCACCAGGAGTGCTGGTGCACCCAGCAGGGATGTCTGG
This sequence comes from Thryothorus ludovicianus, assembly GCA_013397245.1. Classification (NCBI taxonomy): domain Eukaryota; kingdom Metazoa; phylum Chordata; class Aves; order Passeriformes; family Certhiidae; genus Thryothorus; species Thryothorus ludovicianus. The sequence continues at coordinate 505,779 of VZTB01009772.1, read as the reverse complement.
CACCAGTCAGTGATGTCAAATCAAATTTAATGCAGGAACTGACTCAAAGGACCTGATATTCCAGTGGATATTAGAGAAAGTTCATGAAGTCTCTTTAGAAGCACCATGATGGCCAAGACTGGGAGCAGAGAATTGTACCAGGTCTGTTGGTTTGGGTGGCAAAGCATCTGCTCAGGAAAGAGGTAAAATAGATAGGTGAAGCTTAAGGGAAACCTCAGTTTCTCATGGGATAAGGTATGTGAGAAAGAAAGAAACAGAGCAAAAGTCTTCTCTTTCCTCCATATATAGAGGAAGAATTGTGTGTTGAGATGATACAGAATGTGGGAATTGCAGGGAATTAACAATATCAATATAGTTAGCTGGAAGTGTGAATATATGTCTGAGGACAAAGAATTAAAAAACCTTTATTCCTGAAATTTTCTGGGATTTGTTTTTAAGATGAAGCAAGGTTGGGAAAAGCAGAGAGAAGTGTTCAGTGGTCCTCCACTTTTATTTTCTGGTCCTCCATGTGATTTTCACTTAGAATAACAGTGGTAGGAGACATCATCACAAGGTGGTCCAAGGAGCCACCTAAGAATAGGTTTGTTCCTCATTTTAACCTCCTTCCATACACACAGCTGACAAATCCTCTCAGCTCAAAATCTGCTCAAATAAGTAGAAGATTGACCATAGAAGAGAAGAGAAGAGAAAATAATTTATATGGAAGTCTCCAAAACTCACAAATCTAAAAGGAACCTGTAATTGGCAAAGGTTTCTCTGAAGTGTTTGGAGAAACTGTGGTTTCCCACTTCATGAGCACACAAGAGAACCATTTAATTTTGATCTTGAAGAACATGGAGGTGACTTTTTCCCTATTCTTGCTCATGCTCAATCTTGAAAAAAGTGGAACAGTAAATTATATAGGTGACAGCTTTTTTTTTTTCACACTAACTGAGAATCCTTCCCACAAACATTTTAAATTCATCATTCTGTAACATCTCTTTTGCACAGCTTGAGTGAAGCAGTCTGAAGACTAAATTCAGAATTTGGCTTTCTCAAATGATAATGAATCTACCCAGGCCTTGAAAATGCACAAGGTTCTAAGCTTTAAAGATGTGATGTCACTAAACTCCTTTTGAACGTGGACCAAAAGTGTTTCTTCAAAAAGATGCCAGCCAAAAGTCAAGCTTACTCCTGAATTTACAAGTTCAGCCATAGCTATATATTTCCATTGCTAAGTAAAATCCTACTGATTTTTCTTATATGCTTGATCAGGAGAAATGGAGATGATCCTAATTTATGTTCATTCTCAAGATGATAATTCATTAAATTCAAATTTTTGCAACCAGCTGAGGACAGTGATGTTCTTTAGGTATCCTTACACCTTGCACAGATGCAAAATATGTCTCACAATACATTAATAAGTTAAAAGTTCAGGAGAATGAATCTCACCTGACAGCATTTCCATACTTATAGACCCAGCAATCCATTTTCAGTCAGAACTCTACAGAGCTGACTCAAGAAAACTCTAAGCTATGGCAATACAAAGTATGAATTCCCTGTATGACAGTAACCAGATGTTAAGGTACATATATTGTAGAAAGTAACATTTTAAACTGTTCACTGATTTTGTACTTGCTTCAGAGGACATATGATCCTTGGACATCTCCTACACTGAATCTCGCCCTGCTTTGAGCAGCTTTAAAACAAGCCCTCCTGTTTGATACAGTTTAGATTTTTTCCTAATTCAGTTCAAAAAACAGTTTTCAAGGCTTCAAAATTATATTGGGCACTGTGGTGTAAAAATATAATGCTGCAATAAAAACAAATCCAGAGAAATGTGAATATTAAATAAATTTGCTACAACATTGTAAGGGAAATATAAGAGCATGGTAATACTTTAGCACATCTTCTGGACAGATCACTTCAAAAATATTTTTCCTTGATAAATCTTCTGAAAATTGAAACCTTTTGTGTGTTGTTTTTCCTTATGACAGTGCTTCCTCCTCACATTTTCATTTGCAAATGTTTAGCTATTGTAAAAAAAAAACGTAAAATATAGCTATCACTAGCAGCAGTGACAAGCCAAAATAAGTATGTTGTACGTGTGCATGTATTTGTGGTACAAGAGATTTAAAAAAAAAAATTGTCCTTGAAAGAAAATTATGTGCAAAGACTGGAACAAAGGAAATTTATTTGTTTTAGTTTGCAATAAAATTTTCAACACCCATCTAATTGCCTTTTCTGACTCCATATCCCAGGGGTCTCAGGCCACCTGCTGAGAAACACTGTCTCAGGGAGAAACACATTGACAAAGAGAATGCCTTTGCAGTAGGAGAACACAAAGGAAAAGCTTTATATCATTGTTACTGACAAAAAATGTAGATTCAGGTTTCCATTGCAATAACGTTTAAATTTCAGGCATTTCTTTCAATTAAAGCAACAAAAAATAAAACATCTGATAATAGACACATCAACGTGGCATCTTTACATGTGGCTTTTTCGTGCTGGTTAAATATTTTTTGTGACTACCTGAAGTCTATTT
>VZTB01009772.1:451759-499124 GCA_013397245.1 Thryothorus ludovicianus | reverse complement strand
CAGACTGCAGAGGTTCCTGTCCCTCGTTTTATTGTTCAAAGCCCACGTTTTATTGTTCTGGTTGTTTCCAAACTGCCCACACTGCAACATGCACTGAACACAAATGTCCCTGACACAGCCACCCTCCAACACACATCCTTTATATTGGACAGATTGGAGCTTGCCCAGGAATTTACATTTCTTCCAGGGAGTTATTTATTTTTGCACGGTGTGTTGAGATTAAAAACTGATTTGATCATGTATTGTACACCATACTATAGATTTCATTTGCTGCAAGGATGATTTTCTGAGATGTAAGTGAAAAAAATAGATTTTTTTCCAGACTATGAACAGATGGTTTGGCAAATATATTGAAAAGTCTACACGCAAAATAAAACACCACTCTCACATTTTCAACTTGTATCTGATGGCTTTGTCCCTTATTGCCAAGTAGGATTGTATGTGACTTAGTATTCAATTTTTTAAAAAAGACAAAGAAAGTTTAAAACATTAAAAAACAATGTCTAAATACCTGGTATATCCCCATAAATGACTGGGTCCCATTAGCTGATCAGCTATCAAGTAGGTGTTGTGAGAAGATGAAATAAAATAATCACATAATGGCTGGTTCATGTCTTGATAGATGGTCTTGTGCTGGCTTTTAAATATTGAACATTCGTCTGAGTTCATGTACCTTATAAATCCTTCAAATGACATCTGCCTTTTCTTCCTCACTGAACAAAAACAAAAGGAAAAAAATGTCTGTCGTGAAGCCACTCTGATGGTTATACCTATGAAGTTTCTGAAATTTTTAATAGCCAGTTCTGAGCACTGTCAAAGGTTATACAGCACAACACTTTCCTGTAATTTTTTAATTCATAACAAATGTATAAACAAAACAAACATTGGATACATGTGACTCTGAAGCTGAATTGCTGTAGTTCAAACCTCTGAGAGGAAATAAATGTTTTGACACTGATTCTTCGAAGGACAGAAGTAAGAAGAGTTTTCAGTAGTCCTGATTAAATATAAACTGTTGTATACTTTGGAAAGTAACATGCCAGGCAATGCACTGAATCTTCTTTTCTCTTTTAAGAGAAGCAGGATTGTTCTCAAAAAAGTCAGTCAGCAATCCTCAATATACTCTTGCAGAAACTATGACTCCTAGCATCAAATGCCTTCCCCAGGGGTGAAAATTCCAAGTAAATATTGATCAAATCATGTTTAGAAATATTTGAAATAAAAATAGCATCTTAACAAAGGAAATAACTGTCCACCCAGATGAATTGCAAATCAAGCTTATTACACTTCTGCATTTATAACAAAATGAACCAGTTGAGGCCATACCAGGGATAGTCATCCCATTTGTTTTGGTTTTGACTGATTTAATGGCAAACAGAGCCATTATACTGCAGGTTACTGCTCCCGGTGTCATGTTCCAAATGCACTCATTTTGCAACTGATATAATCTCAAAAGTCAGCTTTGCTTCAAAACATAGTTTGAATTAGTGAGGGATTTTGCTCTTATTCTAAAATAACTTTGTTGTCACCATAGCAAGATAGTAGTGAAGAAGCAATAAATAATCTATTATTTTATGCTGACATAACTTAGAAATCCATGCATACAATCTTGGGGACTAGAAACATCTGCAGGAAAACCCCTTTTTCTGCCCTGGTAATTCTTACTACAGCTCTAATAATCAGAATGTACAAGCTAGAATTGCAATTAATGATCTTGGGGGTGTGATAGACTGAAAGTTTTATACCTGAATGAGAATTTACAGAAAATAATTATTTCTCAATTACACAGGTCTTTGAACCAGAAAACTTGCAGTGTTTTACAGTGATAAAGAAAAACAGAAGGCTGTCCAGACATCAAATGTACATTCACTCAACAACTGTCATTCCTACCAGAAATCTTTCTGAAGTTATTCTTCTAGACTTCCATTGATGAAGAATCCACAGACAACCCAGTAAAAACATTTCAACAGCTAAGTAACCTTAATGTTAGGAAACTTTCCATAATTAAGAAACAGAAGATTACCCTGAAACTTCCTTGCTCTCCAAATATTTGTTCTCTTTGGTATTATTACTCTCACTCCACTGCTTTCCACAAAAACAAATCCAATTCAGGGCATCTTTCTGTTTCAGATCTCTGATAATTTCCATTTTTCTGCTATCCACTAGTGCTGTTAATCTTTCATAGGAGAAAACAGGATGCTATTTCCTCATGGAATGTCCTGACAAACTGTTACTCACCTTTACCATCTTAGAAGGGATTATACATTTATTATTTGCTCTTTTTTTTTTTCTAGTAACTGACAGTGTCTAGTTCCTTGGATGTTCCCTTTCTAAAATAGATATTACATTTGATCTTTTCCATTCTTTCAATTCATTCAATTTCAATTCATTCAATTTCAATTTCATTTCCCCCCTATTTTCAAAAGTAACCTTTGACTTGAATTAGTCAACCGTGTTACAGTCAATTTTTTAAGAACTTGGATTTGCCAACCTATCTTTACTGACCTGATTTCATTATTTAGGAAGATCCTACCCAGTTTCATCCATATTTTTGACTGAGATCTTACTTGGATTAATAATATTAATTACATTACATAGCTGACTGTACTTATTGCATCAGGAATTCCTTTGGTCTTCTTTTAACAAAGAGATATGCAGGATGAATTCTTGCTACCCTGATGATCTTGAGAAGTGTATCCTATCTTGTATCTTGACTTAGATTTACCCACATGCACCTCTTATATTGCTCTGTAGTTGTAACTATTGGATCACGTTTCTACTTTCTGGATCTTTAAAAAACATTCTGAATTTTTTTACGTTACAAAACAGAATACAATCATCCTGCATGCTTTGCCTAGAATAAATTACATGAAATGTCTGGATTTCATTTCTGATTAATTTATTTTTTGTGGTCTATATATTTCTCTGAGCAATTACAGGTAGAGCTAGTAACTACTCGTGTGTGTGCTTGTGCATGCACTTTTTATTTTCTAACAAATCTTACTTTTTCTGTAGTTATTTATTAAATTAATAAAAAGTACTTTTCAAAGTCCTGCATTTTTTCTGAATTATTTATGATGTTTGCCTGGTTGTTCTTGTCATTGACAAAAGTTAACCACAATATGCTCAAGAGAAATTAATGTTTAGGCAAATATGCTGATGACCATAATCCCCCAAAAATGAACATCTAACATTGTTTTGTTAGCCAATACGTAAGCTCGTGGACTTCAGTGAAACATTCAGCTCATGTCTCCAATCAATGCACTAAAAACCTTTGTATTTTTACAGAGCTTATTACAGGCCCTTACATTTCTGAGGAATAGCCCAGTTATGCTATTTTCTGACCACTTACAGACATTTTCTGCTTCTACATTAAAGGAAAATGGGCATTCATCTCCATAAGTATTCCACAGTGAAAAGACTTTCATCAAGGCCTTACGTTTCTCCTCAGGAGGAGCCTCAGTCTTTTTCTCCATTAGGACCTTTTAGCAGTGGTTAGTGTGCACACACATATCCATCTGTTGTAGAAAGGGAAGGCAAGAAAGGATTTCTGCCTCTTTTTGTTCACAAAGTTCAGTGGTTTTTTTCTTGCCCTCTTCTTTCGGATAGTGTGGAGTTCATTTCATGAACAATATTCTTTTATATTGTTTGGGGTTTTTTAAATCAGATTTAAGAAAAAATCATTTTTCTCATTCTTTCTGTTAAGGTAAGCTCCAGCTCTGCCATATATACAAATAGTGTCATATCAGAGAGAAATTATGGATATAATCTGAGTATTTGAAAGACTCATATTACATTATACATTATTTTTACAGTTTATTACATTCTACTTTCTTCTTTATCCTGGAACTTCTTTGAAAGTATTTTTTTTCTTCTTCAGAAAGAAAGAAAAAATTGAAAACTTTCATAAGATGTTTGCTGCCCTGAAGGCCTGTAGAGAGCACACACTGAAGCAGACAAAAAAAAGTTAAGAAATCACTCTGCACTGGCCAGAGCCTTCTGCAAGATCTGTTTCCTCCTGAGTACAACCTGCAGCCCTGGGAGAGGGGTCTGGGCTGAAGCAGAGACTGAGGAGTGGGGAGGAGAAGAGCCTGAACTGAATTAGAGAGTAGGAAATGGGGAGGAAGGTGTTTCCCACGGTTTAAAATGTGTGTATGTGTGTGCTCTTTGTGTCCTAAGAGCTAAATTAGTAATTAAATGTCTATGCTGCTTGGCCCCCAGAGATAGTGAAGTGGATACAGATAGGTTTGCTGGGAATTTTAAGGGTGAGCTCATCAGAAATACTTGCAATCAGAGACAAAGGTGCTACTCTGCTATATTGGAAGGAGAAAGCTTTCAATCATTCTTAAAAGTCAGGCAGAAACATTATCAGATGGAATTTCATGCTATGAAATTGGAGTACTTTACATCAGAATGAAACATTCCTGCTCTGAGGGAACAGTAAAGAGAGAAGCATTTCCTTGACTAAAGTAAGAATACAGTTAATTCTTTTTATACTCTGAGTTTGTACTCTAGGGAGGTTTTTTCCTACCTTAACCACACTTATAACTGGTGTATACTGGAATAGAGTATCTATCTAAACAGCATTTCAGTTTTCTAAGGGCTTACATCTCATAATCACCTTCTTTTGAAAATTTTCCCTGAGACTGGATATTTACACACTCTTTCATGCATCTGAACTGTTGTGTCTCACAAATACAGCCATAGCTATTGTCTTGGATTTTGAAGTCATCTTTCTTACTTCACATGATTTTTTATGAAATCTGTAGGAATTTGGCAGAGATGTCTACTTTATTAAGTTTGATTTACATTGACCAGTGGGATCAAATGCTTTCTTCTGCAAATTTGTGCTCTACATCCTTCTCTGTCTCTCACACACATGCACAAAAAGCCCCCAAAAATCTCTCAAAACTGTGTATACCAAGAATAAATTGCAAATATTTTTTTTTTTCCTTCACAAATATATTCTGGATTACTCAAAGTCCTTATCTGACAGATACACCAGGCTTTTGTTGTTATTTACAAAGAAAACTGTTTTTATAAGACAGGATTGCATTTTTGCCCTGTTTTTATATTGCCTAGTGGGAAAATAGCCAGGAGTAGAGGCTTTGAATGGCACTACAATGAAAATAATAGTGGGGTGCACCTTCTTATCCTCACTGTGCCTCTAATCCCATCCATGTAAATGAGCAGCATTTTTTTAAAAAGGCATAAATACCAAGCCTAAAAAAATATATATTTAGTTGGCATGTTTTCTTTAATCTCATTTAATGAGTTGTGGCTTCTATACAAAGCTAATAGGAAAATGGGCAGATAATGGAATTTTTGGGAGGAACAAACCTGACATTTGGGTTTTAATAAGACACAACTGCCAGGTGTGAATCACATATTCATATTTTGTGACCAATTCCATAGAAATGGCTCTTTCTAGCAAAAATGCAAGCTTTTAGCACACACATGAAAAAATCTGTTAGTGTAGCATTTTGACATTCATTAGGCATTTAAATTGTAACATAAAAATGAAATAGCAATTCATTCTGTACTGTCCTGAACTGGCTACAGTAGCCACAGAGAGTAGATTCAGAGTTATCTGCCTCAATAGCTTTGGAAATCTCTCTGCACAAATGTTGGGGGTGCACTAAATGCTATAAATGGATTTATTTAAATTATATGTAAAATGTAGTCATCGTTTTTGTCCTAATCTTGACATACCAGTGCTACCACATTTATGAGAGAATGGTCATAGCTATTAGCAAATCTGTCAATCAAGTGTCAAAATCTGCCCTTTTCCCTTTCTGTACAGCACAGGGCAAGGGTGACAGATGAGTCCAACAGATCACCCTGCTGAATAATGTTCTGTAGCAAATTCAGAACGACAGTTACACAAAATGGTCTATTACAATACCATATGAATCATCTCTCATGTCACTCATAACTGGAACTTTTCAATAAATATGTTTGAGTGGGAGTTTGAATTCACTCAAAGGAGCGTGAACAATACAGAGATTATTTTGCTTGGCAAAATTATTTCCAATTACGAGACAAACAAATTTCTCACAGGTGAAGAAACAAACAAGAATTTGGCTCAGCATCTGAAATTTAAACCAGACATTAAATTTAACCTATAGAAACTTCAACTCATATTTACAAAGGTGTTTTCTAATGGACTGAAGGTTTTTCATTGTTTAACTGTGTTATAGCTTTTAATTTTCCCATCAAAACAGGTAACACAAAACACAGGAACCTTTTAAACTGGTAACTTGTACAATTAGTAAACATTAGTTCCTCTGAAAGAGTAGAATATGTTCAATAAAGCAAAGTCACATTTGAAAGGCAATCTCAAAGAGTAAGAAGTCATGTGTTTTACAGCTATTACTGGAAAGTAAGTTCTTCTTCATGAAACGCCAAATGTTCTTCTGTTTCTCATTGAAAAAGTGACATTTTCCATTATATTCTTCCACCACAGGTCAGCATAGAAAATCCCAGGTTATTATCCCAGAAGAAATATTTTCTCTTTGGATTTGTTTTTCTTCACCAGTTATCAATTCCACCCATTTTCAAAGACTGGGAACCAAGGAAACAAAAGAATTAGGTATATTCCACTGAATAAAGTAGCAACATGCAAAAAAATGTAGTTATATCCTTTTCATAGCTTAGTTGTAAATGTTGCCACGAGTTGAAATCAGTGAGACTCAGCAGAAGTGTTACACCTAAACTTGAGCTACCTTTAAATAGGTGAAGAACATGTTACAAATTTATGAACCCTTCCTCATCTCAGAGTTCTCACGATTCAGAAAGGATGACCAGGCATCTGTGAAAATCTTACAGGGTTTCTGCAAGGAAGCCAGAGGGACATAAAAGTCTTGTCCAAGGCCTTGCATTATCACTAAATGACTCAAGGGAGAGAAGGGAGTGTAATGAGCAGACAAGAAAAATGGCAGATAAGAACCTTAAGAAATACAAATTGAAAATGGTTTGTAATGAGCTGAAGAACAGAATTCATAGAAGGACTAGAAAACAAAAGATAAAGAAATGACGGAAAAAAGAAGAGAGCAGAGACAGGAGGGCACCATGAAAATAAATTAAAACACAGGAAGAAAAAAGTAATAAATAGATGAAAAGACATGCTTTTAAAGAAATAAAGACATGAGGTTTTGCAAAGCACAGTCATGGAGAGAAACACAATAAGAGCTACAAATAGTTAAATGGTGCATACCTTCATCAATGGGTTCATACTTCATAATAATTTCCATGGCAGTTGTTTCATTAGCTTCAGTTTGAAATTGTTCTTTTATAAGAAATTTAAGGAGTTGGCTTTCAGGTAGAATTTTGCCATCTACTGAGTAAGCCTTGAATAGTTCTTCAAATTCAGGTCTGTGCACAAGAGCTCGATAAAGTGCCCTGAAGTCGTCCATGCTAATTATATCTCCTGAGTGTTTGTCAAGGGTTTTCTGAGGGAAAAAGCAACAAAAATAATTTTAAAGAAAATAGCAACAAAACAACATGCAATTATACGAAGTTATGTACCAAACACTCTTTTATAACTGACCATAAGAGTGAGAATCATTGAGGAATCTTCATGCAAAAGTGACTACAATCAGATTACGCTCTTTAAATTTTAGATTACACTTTGTGTGCTACAAAGATTTTACATAAAGTAAAATGGACCACATGACATAATTAACATCTAAATAAGTACAATAAATTTAGATTTAATGCATTTTTAATATTAAAACACATTGTAGAAAAAGATTTAAAATGCTATGCATTAAAGTAAATGTGCAGCGTAAAGCTTATCAAGTGGAAAATATATTTGGTATAATACCTCTCCAACAGCTATTTACACCATATTGTAAATACTGTCACTCAAATTTGCATACAAAAACAGCAACCAGTAATCTTACAAACAAAATAAGGATGACCAAATTATCAAGAGATACAAGTCTTTTAACACTTCAAATAAGAAACAATATTAAAATTTGAAGACAAGACACTTTGCCATAACCTGTGGCATCATGTTCTATTCTTAACAGGCCGGAATGTTTAACTTAGATTAATTATTCACATTTTCAGAATTCTTGAATTGTAAGCTTACTTTCATAGAGCTTAGTTAGCATAGTATTTAATATTATATAAACTTTAGCATAGTAATTAATTTCAGTGTTTCAGTATAAAAGCCACTAGAAAAGTTAAAAAAGGCAAAAGTATTGGAGTAGAATAGTACTTTTTTGCCATTTCTACCTTTTCCATTTTTCTGAGGTTTAACAATTCTATTTTTCCTTTAAAATTTTCTATTCAAAATAAGTAGCTGCATACAGAATATAAATGTTTCTAACATTTTAGCTTGAATTATTCTAAAAAGTTGCCAAATTAAGAGAAATCTGCTGACAAAATTGCTCACAAAAATCACAAACAATTGGCAATCCACTGCCTCAGTGATTATCACTGCCAGCTGATGAAAATTCACAAATATTGGTTCCTTGAACCAACAGTTGCCAAAGAGGCCAAGTTCCAGCATCCAAAACATGACACTTACTGTGACTGGTTTGGCTTCCACAAAAGTGTCTATAAACAGGAAATTTCTTACTTGAGCTCTGGGTGCTCTTTGATCAAGACTTTGGATTACTGCTAAATTAGATTGCTTTTGAAGCCACACCCTAAAACCTAAAAGTTTAATGATGCATTTCCAGTTCCTTCCAACGCAATACAGTTCCTATTGTACTTCTGAATAAGTACAACAATAGGAGTAAAAATATATTAGATAACTGAAACAAGTACAAAATTAAATTTCACAAGGAGTTCTAGTGAAAAAATCTTACAAATCAGTACTTCAGTATTTGATTCGAGTTTGTGAAAGAGAATAATAATGATAATTTTAAACAGAAATCACTAGCAAGAAAATATTTATGTACAAATGCTAATTATACATTTCAAATGCTTGTTATGCATTTCATAACTCCTGAGAAATATCAACTCCATCTAAGGTTGATATTCTTAATCCAATTTTTAATGTTCTTAACAATTCTGAAAATTTGCTTATAACCATTAAGCAGAAAAAGAAAATACCAATGTATTTTGGGAATAAACAGTCTTTCAGGACTTGGAAGATGTTCACTTAGTTATTGGCACAAAGAGAAGCTGGGCAAAAAATTAAAGTTTCTATTTTAGTTACCTCTTGATGAAATATGGGCAATAATACTACACAAGAGAGCTCTTCAAATTAAAATTATAAAGATCACATCACTATAAAAAGATATTCTTCTAATTTTTTGAAGTAGATTTTTATCATTTGTATTTTTATTAATGCACATCACATCTTTGCCGTCAGAAAAAAAGACATAAAGAATCATGAGAGAAATTATATGAAAATTTATTATTCCTTGAAACCTTAATGTTCATAATTCTAATATTGCTCAAAAGAGTATTACAGTAAAATAAACTCAAAGAGAATAGACAAGAAGTAGATTATTCCTTAAAATTAGTTCTCTATAAAATGTATTTTGCAATGTATAACCATTCGATTAACTGTGTAGCACTTACAATGATGTCAGAAAAGTTCCCCCCCAGAATGCTTTGAATTTTTACATGTTATTACACTAATGAAATATTTGAGATATTTCAACATAATAAAACAACTGAACACCTGTAAATATTTCTCAAATAGCAAAGAACACCTAACAGTACTGCTATAAAGAACTAGACCAGGCTGTTGGGTATGATATGTTGTTAAATACAACTAGACCAGACTTGTTCTTTGCAGGTCACTTCCCTCAAATAATTCCTCTCTTCTCTACCCACAGCTGACCATGTCTCAAATTCCTGCCAGAAACCAAGGTAGGGAGAAGATAGATGAAACAATGAGAAGTACTTTTAAGATCTCAAGAGATTCTCTAGGTTGAAAACTATTTTCATGGAGTGCAAGTTCAAAAACCACAGGATGCTCCTTGAGCACAGGTTGAACTCATGCTGCTGCTTCTGCCTTGGCTTGACAAGGCAGACAATGAGAGAGGAAGACAGACTGAGGAAAACCATGACCTAAAAGTTTCTGACTTGCCAAAGGTAATTCTCCTCTGCCAAATCAGGACAGAATCAGCCAGCTGGTTGCAACATTCTCAAAAGAATCATATATATAAATGTAGAAATAAATAAATATGTATTTTTTATATGTATACACACACACTTGTTTTCATTCCCTTAGGGAAACAGCATCAGCAGACAGCTATTTTGAGGGGGGGAGGAAATGAAGTAAAAGGGAAAATTTGCATCTTTTGAGTTATTATATGAAGAAAATATATACCCAGTATGTGCCAAGGCACTCAGTTTTGTAGTATTTGCTCACTGAGATAAGGTCTGCTTGGCACTAGTCTGCTTACCTACATTAAATTAACTCATTAAGTCCAGTTTGTAGATGTATTGTGTAACCTTCACAGAAATCTTTTAAACACCGCCATGTCTCAAGGCCAAATCCTTTCCCTGGAGGTTAGAGTGCAATTCCCATCCATGCAGACACAACTGAAATACTACAGGAGAGTTTTAGTGGAGAACAGAATGAGTGTGTGCTGGATCTAAAGCCTGAACAGCTCAGACAAGTCCATGTTGACCTCCAGGTTAGAGAATTCTTAGGAAGTTGCTCTCATGGCTCTGTCCAGCATCAGACAGGCTGATGCTCATTAGTTTGATCACTGGAGAAGCTGAATAGGATGAAACCTGAATGCTTTAAGTTTTCTCAAGTGCAGTGATGTTACAAAAAAATACCTGGGCATCAAAATCGATAGATTTTCCATACTGCACTAATTCTCTGTGGTGAAAAGACAGAGTTATGTGGATCAGTCTCTTGTCTTAGTAACAAGCAGTAGGACAAGAAGAAGTGGACTCAGGTTGTGCCAGGGATGGTTTAGATGGGCTATCAGGAAAAATTTCTTCACTGAAGGTGTTATCAAGCATTGGAACAGGCTGTCCAGGGAAGTGTTTCAGTCACCATTCCTTGAAAGTACTTAAAGGACCTGTAGATGTGCTGCTTAAGGATGAGATTTAGAGGTGGACTTTTCCTGTATTAGTGGTGGGACTCAGTGATCCCAGAGGTATTTTCTAGTCTAAATTATTATGATTCAAATTCAGGCCCTGGGTTATCTATTTTACACAGAAACAAAAGATCAGGAGAAGGAAAATTCTTCGCTGAATTTGCACACCCCATTAGCAGGAAATACAATTCTCAAAAAATTTACTTGAAGAAAATCAGCAAATGCATGGCATGTACCTGAATATCTAAACCATTAATTGCTTAATGTACATACACCTTACCTTGAAAATATGTTTTAAGTGATCTTCATCAAAATTTATTTGCATTTTTTCAAGCAGCCTCATGCAACCCTCTAAATCAATATTCCCAGTCTTGAAATCATTCTGAATGAGACTCCAAAACCATGTAAAGAGACGTGAGGTCAAGGAAGATTCTGGCCCATGAAATTACCTTTTAATGGGGGATGAGGGAGAGAAGTTCAATTATGTTAAACCTAAGAAATTTGTGCTTTCCTTTTCTCATACTCTAGAATATCCTTGTCTTCTGGCCTCTGAGAAGGCAGCAGGCCCCAAGGTGTGCAGGAAGAGATTTCTCCTCTTTCCTTAAAGACTCGGAGGGCAGTGGCCAGAAGGGCCAAAGGGAGAGGGTGAAGGAGATCAAGGGGGGGTCAGGGTGCAGAAAGGGGTGCAGGGGGAGGACGGAAATGTGGGGACACCAAGGGGATCCAGCAGCAGCAGACAACAGTGGGCAGTGACAAGAAACACCAAGGAATGAGGTCCCCCAGCACTGTGCCCACCCAAATATGACCAACTGGCCCTGGCTGATGGGAATGGCCGCCCCAGGCTCTCCCTGCCACCCTCCTGGGATCCCCTGAGTGCCCAGGCCAGGCCCAGGCCTGAGGCGACAGAGACATGTCAGGGAGAGTCCCCAATGGCAGCTGTCACAGGGCAGGGAGGGGAGAGGAGGAGGAGAACCACCTAGAATAGAAAAAGGATATCTGTTCTCATCCATGGTGCCTGTGCATCGCCTGCTCCAGTGCCCTCACTGCAGTGGCATTGCCAGCGCCTGGCTTGGGCTCACAGTGGGCTGCCCATGCCCCTGCGCCCTGTTGGAATGGCGTGGAATGTTTGCTCCCCATCCTTCCAGTGTTGCTCCAGCACGGCTCTGGTGATGTCACAAAATGCAGGCGCCCAGCACAGACCCCTTCCTGGCTCTGCTCCGCCACCCTGCCACCATCTTGTGCCTTTCCCTTCCAGCACACAGTGCCTCCCTGGCTTCCACCATCTTGTGCCTTTCCATTCCAGCACACGGTGCCCTCCCAGGCCTCCACCATCTTGTGTCCTTTCCTTTCCAGCACACAGTGCCTCCATGGCCTCCACCATCTTGTGCTTTTCCTTTCCATCACACAGTGCCTCCATGGCCTCCACCATCTCCCCCCTCAGGACAGCCCACAGCCCAGCACATGCTCCAGGCAGGAGCTGTGTGAGGCAGGGCAGCCCTTTCGCAGCCATCTGTGCCCATGTCCTCCTGGGCAGTTTGGTCAGCTTGTCCGAGGTCTCTCTGCTCTTGTCCAAGGTGACAAGCTGCTGAGGCAGGAGGCCACCACCACGTCTTCCCCCAATAATCAGGACCACAGTGCTATCAACCCACAGCAGCAATTTGGGGGGGGAACCAGCTGGCTCCATGGGTGATGGTGGATGTTGGACAATTGTGAGAGGACACCCCAAAGGGCTGGGAGGCCACCCGAGCTCCCATTCCCCTGCAGGGAGATGCTGTGTGTCCAAACCCAGCCTGGGCAAGAGTCCATGTCCTGCTCTGAGGCACACCAGTATCAGCCTTCAAATCCCTGGGACAGCCTTTGGAAATCAGGCTGGACTTTCACCCTGACTCCATTTCCCACTCATTTCACAGGGATCCTTCTCCAGGCAAACTGCCTCAAAATTACCAGCTCCCATGAAGCTGTCAGCAAGCCTGAGTGAGACTCTAAATGTGACAGACCAAAGGCAGTTTGCCACAGATTTTATGAAACTTGTGAAAGCTGAGGACACCAAGTTTTGTATTGACATTCTGGAAAACATTCAGGTTTTGTCAGAGGATATGTGGGGGGAAAGTCTGCCGAGGAATTCCCTGTTACTCACGCTTTTATGAACTGGAATAAACTATGGAATGATCAGCCTCTGTACACCAAGGTCACCAATGCTGATGTGCCTCAATGCTTTACTGAAATACTATCTTTGGTACGATGGCCTAAATAAAAATCAGGAAAAAAAGGACAAAATTGAGTTGTTTAATTGATTTATTTCTGGATCACTCAGGAGAGTACAGAGACTTCCATCAGTCAATCACCACTTTAAAAATAATTCAGGTCTGCAGTGACTGGAAATAATTTGCTCCTTTCTTTTTTTTTTCACTTTCTTTTCACTTTCTTCATGTACTTTCCAAGTACTTTACCAGTAATGGTCAAAATGTCAAAGGTAGCACAATGCTACAGGTGAAACAGTAAGCAAATTCCTGCTTTCCTTTGTAATTTTAACCAAAATTATATTCAATTATGTAGCATCACACCAAATGAAACATTGATTATAAGGAATTTCATAATATAGATTAGCAAAGTTATTGGGATATTATATCTAGATTTTTTTCGTTGCTACTGAAACACTGTAAATTCAGCCTTCAGGCTTTGCTTGTGCATGTGTCTCTGAATCCCTAATACAGGCACATGAGCAACAGGAAGATCAGGACACTGGAGGAATAAATTTCTTACAGCAAGTGCAAAGATATTTCAGGACTGACCAGGGATGTGAGCTGAGTGTTGCAGTATTACAGAATAAAGTAATGCTACTCCCCTTCTTCCAGTATTTATTACAGAGGCCAAAGGAAAGCACGTGATTTTGGTTTACTTTCAAACTATGATAGCAATTATTTCCTAACATTTACCACAGATTATTACAAATGCCTACCATTCCTGCTGTTTCCTGTAAACATAACTTTTTAATTAGAGTTTCAACAGAAAAAAAGTTTAATTTCAAGCACTACTGTAAACAATGCATTTAAAAACAAAAAGGCGTGAACATTTAAATATTATTCTTATAAATATTAGATGTTTTAAATGTGTGCATAAGATTTTGCTGTTGTTCATCACAGCTGGTGGGAATTGCAGTGCCACATGGGTCGAACACACCCATCTGTAAATACTCATTTGTGACTTTATAAATTCACTACGGACTGGCCACGATTGTTGTCACTCTCTTGGTTGTAAAATGTCATAAAGAACTGCACATTGCTACGGTTTCAAGGAGAAAAAAAAAACATTGTGCAAAAATGGCCATCTTCAGATTACTCTTTTGAAGAAAAATGAAGATTTTACATACTCAATGCCCTCTGATTTTGGAGCTTCCTTTCTCTATGTATCTGGATTAGATAATTAATTTTCCAGAGAAACCAGTGCAGTTGAATAGGAAGAAAGATGAAACACAGGGTGCATTTTCTGTGTTCTCTTGCTTCTTCAAAGAGAGCTACATTACCTATGGGTCATTCTCTTTTCACCCCACAGCTGCTACTGATATCTAGCCAACACCAACCCAGCCCTTTATGTTGCTGCTGGAGACCATTCAATGAGCAAGCAGCTGTCTTTACATGGAATTTGGTTGAATGTTTGATTATTTCTTTATTGAAAGTAAAAGTAATGTTATTAAAAATGTTACACAACCCAGGGTTGCTGTATTGAAGATGGCCTGTTGAGATTGTAGTTTATATCAGTAGTACCAAAATATAGAAGAAATTTTGGACATAGATTTAAGTGCTAACAGAAACAGTTATAAGACTAGAAATTCTGGATTGGAAAAAAATCACTTTTTTCACAAATACTGAACATGAACAAACAATAGGGAACAATAGAGAACAATGAAAAAGAGTAAACAGTTAAACAGCTTTCAGTTTCAATGTTTATTCCACCAGATCAATCCCTTATGAGGTGTAAATATATTGCATTTTGCAATATATCCTTTAGTTCTGTAGAATTAAATTCTCTGCTTTAAAATGCTGTTTCTATATGGCTATACTGTAGCAAGGACTGCAAAAATAAAAAGTATTTAATATTGTAGTATCAGTCTATCAGTCTACTTTTATGAAGTTTTCATTTTGTTTCAATTTCCTTTCTCTATAAAAGAGGGAATCTGCAAAACCAGGATCTGCAACGAAAGCTGCTCAGAAAGGTGGAATTTCAGCAGAATAAGTGTTCTGAAAATGCTTACTCATTTTTTTGGAGGGCTATGAAATTAATCTGGAAAAGGTAGTTACAAAATAGGCTTTGTCAATTTTCCCTCTACATTCTCCAGGATGGGCTTGGATTTTTTTTAATTTCTTTTGTAAAGCGGAAACTTGGGGAAGAATAAACATTATGAGAAGAAACAGAAGGTGTAAAACTCCATGGAAAACTTCAGTGAACTTTTATTTATACACTTTCGTGGCCCTGAATGTCTTTGAGACTTAGTTGCAACTGCTTGCTTTTTTGTCTATAAGTGATTTTTTGTTGTTGCATAGAGAATCCATGCCAGCTTTCATTATCTTTATTCCTAAAATAGCCTCCTTTTCTCTTGAATGCTTTGAAAACCATTCACATTCTTATAGCTGCTTGTGAGTCCCTCTCTTTTTTTTTTTTCTGTTCCCTGTATTTTAGCAAAAAGAAATGAAGGATTGGCATATATATATACTTATATATACAACAAAAACAAAAATTCAAGTTGCCCAGTGGTATGAGGCAGCAGTTTTCCACTGCAGTCAGGAGTACAGCACACTTAGAATTGAAGCTCTGTCCTATTTACAATTATAACTCTCTGCTGGTAAAAATTTGCTTTGTGCCTGCAAAAATACATTATCATCAGGTATCTTTTGGTTCTTCTTATCTTGGGTTGCTCCTGAGTGGCCATGGTTCACAAGGAGAACATCACCTACTGCAGAAGTTCAGAACAGCTTTCCATGGAGATGTAATTTTCTTTCCAAATAAAACAGGAATTTCATAAAACTCAGCTCCTCCATTTTCAGGCTTGCAGACTCATTGGAATCACCAAGTTGGTATAAATGTACCTGAGCCAAATTGGCTCAATTTTTTTTATTTCTGATAATAATTTCAAATCTGTCATTAATTGTTGCTGTAAAAAAAATTATCATTTTTACTATGTCAGTAACATTAGAATTTAGCTTGGACTTCACTGCTTACAGCAGCATTAAAATGAGAAGACAGTATTTGGACTGAATATTTAATGTTGACATTATAAAATTTGCTTCATATTTTGCTACAGCAGGTGAAAAACCTATCAAAATGAAAACACTTAGTGAAACAAGTGTAATGATTTCATTTTCAAATATACATGTGGAATTAAAAGATAAATTGTTTTGTTTCAGAATGGGTAGATAAATCCATAACAGGCAATAAAGACTCCAGTTATCTGTTGGCAGAAAGCAAAGTCTATCAGTATTCTTAGTCATTGGAAGAAATTCATTATTTCCTCTTTACATTTTCCAAAAATTCTTTCTTTGCTTCATTCATGGAATAAAAAAAACAATATTTATAAAACAAAACACCTTGCTTGTATGTCTTCCAGCTTGTATTCTGTACTAAATCTCCACTGGATGCCTTACTCTCCTTTCCTTTCCAAATTCTGGGGAAAAAAAAAGAAAATATGACAGAAGAAATAAAAATGAAGGAAATCCAAAGAACCTGCTGTCAAGTGTCTCTCTCTCACCGAGCTCAAACAACAAACATAATAATGCTGCAGCTATAGTAAGACTAAATTCAAGGGTTATTTTCCCTTCTACAGTAAGAATGGTTTAAAATGTTCCAATAAATCTGAAAAAGAGGATTTATTACATGCCAAGTGCAAGGTATTTTCTAAGTCTGTATGTCAGTGTGCCATTCCTGCCCAAATAGTGGATTTTATAGTCCTTTTTAATGAAAGCTTCAGAGTTATAAAAAGTATGCAATGGTTTCAAAATGTCACTTTTTCAAAAAATAACTATTTTGAGGTATTCAAAGCCCATTATCCTGGGATTCTACAAAGTTACAAGCTGAGCTTCTTATAGAAAGACTTTGGAATTGCCACCACACAAAACTGAGGGAATGAGAGACAACAACAGCAACAACAATAATAATAAAAATAATAATAATTTTTAAAAATTATCCATGCCATATTAGATCATTAATGTAGTCAATTATCCTTGAATGGAAAAAGGAACTACTACATATCCTAAAATTAATATCCAGAAAATATCCTGATGTTTTTTTAGGATCCTGGGATCCTAATAAATTCTGCTGATAGTGGCAGAGATTGCAGATGAGACCTGTCTAGGGGCTGTCCCTCTCTATGTCCCCAGAGCTGCAGAGAGACTCATTCCTAGAGGAATGGAAGGCCAGTGTCCAGAGTAGATTAGAGAGGACAATAGCTGGCTCTTAAAAACTGAGGTAGGGATTAATATAATTATACGTGACACATGTGAGAAGCAGCCACGATCCTAAAAGAAATTTTCTGATTGTTGATGCAAGTTCCTTTCACAGAATGAAAAAGCATTAAGAAACAAGAAATTCTCTATCCTGGTTGAAATTTGGAATTACAAACCTACATCCTCAAGCACGCTGCTGTGTTCTCATGTAAGACATCTCTCTTTTGTGCAAAGATTCAAGATCTACCTACACAGATCACAGAGCAGTGCAGCAGCCCCTGGCAAGCCTACAGCTATTTAGCTGTGCTCATCTTCACTGGCAGAAAACAAAGGATCAAAAGTCTTTGCTTATTCACTTATTCATTGCTTTTTCTCAAACACGTTTGGTTTTCTCTTAAACACAAGAAGTTTAGAAGCCTGAGGAAGACAAAACATCGAGCATAGTGCTGGTCATGTAATTTTACTGTTACCTGACATCTGAGACACAGCCTGCCCACCCAGGAGTTAGACTTTAACCCAAATACATAGATCAGGCCATAAATCCTACACATTCAACTGAGATTCGAATAAGAAAATAGGAGTTTGTGCTCACAGGCATTGGTGTTCCTGGCTGGGGACTGTCACAGTGGCCCCTTCTGGCATGAATCCTCCAGTCATTCTACCTGGGCACATGGTGGAGTGCCCATTTCATAGGGCTCATTTTGTACCCACCTACTCACATTTCTTTCCCTTGAGAGGGAATCTTCAATTCGGTGTCCAGCTGGGACAGGAGGTTGGGACAGCATACTGGGGAATGCATCCCACTGTGGGAATTCAGTGGATGGAAGAGTCCAAGTTCCTCTAAATGATAAGGAAAATAAATACCCTACAAGCCTCTTTGAGTGGGGAATTAATGGCTAAACCTCCAAGAGGCTGGTTTCAGAAAAAAAAGAGGAGAAAATAATAAAAGAAAATGGGAAGGGAAGGGAAGGTGCGGGAAGGGAAGGGAAGGTGCGGGAAGGGAAGGTGNAAAAGAAAAGAAAAGAAAAGAAAAGAAAAGAAAAGAAAAGAAAAGAAAAGAAAAGAAAAGAAAAGAAAAGAAAAGAAAAGAAAAGAAAAGAAAAGAAAAGAAAAGAAAAGAAAAGAAAAGAAAAGAAAAGAAAAGAAAAGAAAAGAAAAGAAAAGAAAAGAAAAGAAAAGAAAAGAAAAGAAAAGAAAAGAAAAGAAAAGAAAAGAAAAGAAAAGAAAAGAAAAGAAAAGAAAAGAAAAGAAAAGAAAAGAAAAGAAAAGAAAAGAAAAGAAAAGAAAAGAAAAGAAAAGAAAAGAAAAGAAAAGAAAAGAAAAGAAAAGAAAAGAAAAGAAAAGAAAAGAAAAGAAAAGAAAAGAAAAGAAAAGAAAAGAAAAGAAAAGAAAAGAAAAGAAAAGAAAAGAAAAGAAAAGAAAAGAAAAGAAAAGAAAAGAAAAGAAAAGAAAAGAAAAGAAAAGAAAAGAAAAGAAAAGAAAAGAAAAGAAAAGAAAAGAAAAGAAAAGAAAAGAAAAGAAAAGAAAAGAAAAGAAAAGAAAAGAAAAGAAAAGAAAAGAAAAGAAAAGAAAAGAAAAGAAAAGAAAAGAAAAGAAAAGAAAAGAAAAGAAAAGAAAAGAAAAGAAAAGAAAGTAGATTTCAATAAATGTCTTTGGTTTCAGATAGAAATGCTTTATTTCTGAAACAAGATAATCAAAGCAAAGATGAACACATTTATTGGGGAGGGGAGCTATTTGTAAAGTTTGGGGGTGTTTATCCTGCATTGAAGGTGCTGTTAATAGGGTTTCCTCTGAGAAGCTCCCCACACAGCAATCAGGCTCCCAGAGAAGTGAATGCTCCTGTACATGCCATGAACAGCTGTGTTGTCCTTTATGTACCATTGACTCCATTGATCTTGAACAAGTGTCATACACAACTTCCCTTTAGAACCAGGCATGTTCCAAGCCATCAAGTTTCCTTATGCTGTCTTTCTTGCTTCATAGCATTCAACAGATAAGAAAAAAAAATTTTTCTTTCCAATGCTTACATGTTCATTAGTAAATATCTTTTACAAATCCCTGTGATTATTTTTGAGAAAAAAAAGAATTGCCAGTTCACTGAAGATATTAATTTTATTTAAGAACTATATTTCACACAAGACTTCCCATTTTCAACTTACTTTAATTACATAGTCATTAGAGACAGATATGAGAAGCACATCTTATTTGAAGAATTTATTATTCATTCTTGTATTGTTAATGAAGTAATGCCTGGAGCACATCTGCAGTAAAAAGTCACCTTCTTGTTCATCAGTTTTTCAAGTCCATAAAATAAATGTGATTGCTTCAGGTACTGTATTACACAGATTGAGCACCATTGCTTTCCATATTAATATCTACATGCAAATTTATTCTGTTGTTCTTTCTTCAATAATTAACATTATCTGCTAATATATTCTTGCTCAGACCAATTCCTTTAGTAATTATCATCCCGTGCTGTATATATTCACTGAACAGCTATAGTTTATTCTTTCTCTTTCCATTAAAAGGTCATTTTAAAGACACATCGACAACATGCTTTCTATGATCTGTAAGCCCTGCAAGAGCCAAGCTGTTGTTTCAGCCCCTGGGCTGTAGTTCCATATGCCTAAATCCATTACAAAATATGGATTTATCTGAAGCCAATGAAAAGCATAATTAACGTTTTGGTATTTGGTGTGCAATAATTTATTTTCTGTTATCAGCTACATAGGCTGCCAAATGTGTGACACAGATTATGGGACAAACTGTGCTTAAAATGCAGGTTCTTTCAAAACAACCTGTTATTTCCCATGAAGTATTCATGGGGAGAAAGAGAAGATTAAAATGCATAGGCTCTATTTTGCCTTCAGCTCTTTTCTGGCTCCTCTGTTTAAGTCCCAGTTCAACAAAGTACTTAATTGTCTGATTAATTATAATCGTGTGACTATTTCAACTGGGAGGAGTAGCATGATGTAGGTACCATGATGCTGCAGTTGGTTGGATTTGATCATGCAAAATGAAGCACCTGATAAAGAAGATACAGACAACAACAGAAACGTTCCCTTCTTTTGACTGTGAACTTTAGACCTGCCTGGAGAAAGCTGCTACAGACCAATTTCCAGTTCTTTGCTCAAATCTATTTCATAACTTAATTTACATGATTATGCTGCATTTTTTTCATCTTAAATATAATACATGTTGATTCATTTTCTTTAAATTAATGCTATTAGATCCAGTAATGTTCTTAAAATCTAGAAGCTTCAGCAAATTAAATTCTAAGCATTTATTCTTGCTCTAGTCAAAAACACAACAGTCAAGTGAAGCATCTTGTCCAATTTTGAGCAAGAGTGTTCAATGTCTTCTGAATTTGAGGAGGTCCAGCTGGGTGGTTCAATTTATTTTTCCGCTGGAGTTCCCTCACAGCTGTAAGAAAATATTCATGTGTTCAACAGAATGAGCAGTTTGTGGGCATAAAAGGAGCAAGATTAACATCATTCCTGATGTATCAGGAAAGTGGCTGGAGAACTGCGTTCTGGACACTTCTTCTGCACCAGGAAGATATAAAAACAATTTTTTTTAAACTTTCCATATATGCTTTTGTGGATTCAGTAGAGTGAAATTCTGTTTAATTTCTGTGAGGTGATTGACCATTATGTATTGGGAAAGTAAATACATGAAGCACTGTGAGCTGATGAGATTCTACTCAGCTGTTTATATTTTCAGATGACAGGGGCGAGATTAGAAATTAGGTGCAGAATAAAGGTGAAAAAAGCCTTGGATTTTTGCTTGTCATAGATCTTTCATTTGGAATTTTTAGTTGTCCAGTACTTTTTTTAAAAAAAACATGGTTTATTATAAGAATTTCCTATATAAAGAGAATTTCTGATCATTCTCTGAACATGTAGGATTAGACTAGAAGAGGTGAAAGCATTTGCAACTTTACCCCTGCAACACAGTAAGTAATTCCAATGTATAACTCCTACTGATATTGGCACAATATTTTTATAAGCAGAAAGTTGGAGTAGAAACAAAAAGAACTCCATATATGTATCATAATATTCTGCAGTCAAAAGTGACTTTGATGCTTCTGTTCCTGTTTCATTAAGCTCCCCATAGGCATCATAATCCTGATAATTTTAATTCCCTAGAATAATATTCTCTATTTCATTTGCTTCTAAAAGACCAAATTATTAACCATGTCATATTGTAAAATTGCCATCCAAAGATTTCATGATATGCTAAGTAGAAAGGAAATTGCCAGGGGCTGTAAGCTCTGGGTAAAAGGACAGTTGTTTGTAGCTCATTAGTATGATGTGGTGAAATCTGAAATTATATTAAATGTTTGTTTAAGATGTAATTAGTGAAGAATTTATGCATTTTCAAGTATTCCATGCAGATCTGTAGTCTCATATCAATAGTGGCAGAAGTGCTTTCTTGGGTGCATTATTTGCCTCATCCAGAAGCAGGGAAACAATTCAAAAGCCAAAATATATCGCTCAGCATGTTTGGCTGATTTTTTTTCTTTTTGTTATTTCTCTCTTCGCTCAGCTGTGTAACCCTGATTGCCAATATATGATTTTACAGGAGAGCTCAATTCAGTCTGTCCCGCTTCCATTCTGCCATTTGATGCCTAAAGAAAATTCAAATACAGCCTGAATTACCCTGATGCCTTTGGGCCAGGGAGGCCAGGAGTCAGCATCCAGGCTGCTGTGACACAAGTACTGAGTACTCAGAGGCTCTTTCTCAGGAGCACGGGCTAAAGGCTAGATGATCCCTTTGTAAGGGTTGTAGTCTGGTAAGGAGAATAAAGTCTTCACACAAAGGACTTAATCTGGACTCGTTTTGATGTCAGGGAATGTGGCATGGAATAGAAGATTGCATTTTTCCCTTGGGAAGTTGTTCTTGGTGCCTCTCTCCCCAAGCACAGACACCTGAGCTGTAAGCTCAATTTTGTGGTTCAGCCATCAACAAAGCTCTGAGCAACTCTTGCTTCCTTCCTTTGAAGCAAACTCTGGGTGCACAGCTTCACACCAAACAGTGGCACTCTTCTCCAATGTGTCACATAGAAAAGATTAAGATCCTGTTTTCCACCACACCAAAGGGAAAGAGAACTTGGCAAGTAGCCTGATGAATGTGAGTACAAACATCAGAAAACAAGAGGAATGGAAAGAGGCAGAAAAAAAATCTAAGTGTGCTGGGGGGGGAAATACTGTTTGTTCTTAAGAGTATAGTGGTACCTGACCCGTTTCTTTAGAAAAGACACAGAATATAATAAATACAGGGCTGATGCATTTTCTATATATATCCATAATATATATATATATATTATATCAGATTGGTGAACTAAGGATTTTGGATAGCCAAGTATGAATCTCCATTTGTTTGGTATTAAATCCTTCTAAAATCTTTGCACAATTTATCTTGCTGCTGGGATACCCAAACCCTGATCAGCCCAGTTCTTGAACCAGGTTCACTCCTGCTCTGCCTGAAGAGCTAACACCAGGCTAACAAGAGTCCATGCACTATGGATCAAGTGCAGCTCAGCTGATTTTGGAATTCATGCCAGATCTCTGAGAGAATCCCCAGCTGTGCTGCAAAACTGACATCCAGTGTAACTGCAAACACATTGTGGCCATGAAATGCCTGATATAGGACAGGATAGACCTGCCAAATGTATTTTAGGGGAAGAAAAAAGCCTATAGATCCATTTAAAATATAAAATGTATGTATGTAAAACTATAGATAGATATATAGATATTATAAAACTTAAAGAGCATGTGCGTGCATATATATACACTTTGAGATGAAATAGAGCCAATAAAATTAGGAGACCTAAAAATCATAAAAGAGCTAAGCTGTAATCCACATCCAGGATGCAAGTTGCAGTTACTTATTCAATGTTTAATGCTGTATCATTGAAGATTCAATCTATGGAGATTCCAGGTAATCCTCACAAGAAACAAGGTTGTAGTGAAAGTCATATTTGAGGAATTATTGAAAAATAAATATATCAAAGCAAGATGAACTGCAGTGCACTGGGTACATATGTATTATGCTCCATATTTCAGGATAATAAAAGTTTTCCTTTGAAAGAAAATAATATAATAATTGGTTGACAGGTAAACTTTTTCACTGGTTGCCAAACAGATTTACAAATATGCAGTTTAAAATAGTGACTTAGCTACTGTATCTAATATAATTATAGAACATTCAAGCTTTATATGCAGCATTCATTGGTATCTGCATACTTAAAAGTACCCCAGCAAATACTGTGTTTTTCAGTCTAACAGCCCTGGAAAATGCTATCTGACCACTTTAAAAATTGGACACCAAACAGCTTTGATTGCAGATTACTGTAAATATCTCAAAAAGTAGAGTTACTACATATAAACTTATTATTGCTCATGATAAAAATCTATCCCATATTAAATCTATCCTGCTCTCATACCTAATCTGTTTATACAAAGTATTTATACACATCAGGATAGCTTTAAAAATATTTTATTTAAATTTTGTTATTTGTATTAAAAGAATGTTTAAATGCCTCAATTGTGTCAAATCAAGTGAAATATCACTGAGAATGAATATCTGTTGCTAAAAGCTTTCAGACCTAGTAAAAGGCTTGTGCATTAATGAGTTTTGTAACTATGACAATGCCCATTTAGAAACCTAGACAAAAGGTATATGAATATTTATTAAAAACATGTTTAACCTGCACAAAATAGTGCTGCATATTGACAAAAATTCCTGAGGAGAAACTGCACTTGTACCACTGCATTCCTGTAGCCTGCATCCATCCTGAGGGAAGCCACATCCTAATGAATGCTGCAGTGATACACAAACACCTGCAATTAAATACACAGAGCAGCCAATACAATTTGGCTTCTTGAGCAAGGGCAAACAGCATCAGAAGAATCAGTTCCCACCATGAGGGGAGTAAAAGTGTGCCCAGTCATAACTCCATCTTAGGTGGGAGAGGAGTGAAGCCTGGCCAATGGACAAGGTGGGGTTAACAGTGGAACACTCAATGGTCACTGTGCTGGAGGCACAGTCCCACAGGTGCTGGACAGAGGGGAGGTCTTCAGACAGTCCATCAACACTGAGCAGGTTGTTTCCAGCTTCAGGAAGAATCTCCCTTGAAATCACATCTGCATGACACCGAGCGGGCAGAAAATCTCCTCTTTGTCTGTATTGCTCCTTTGATAGCAAGCTGCACAGCCCAGAGAAGCAGGAATTAAGTCAATTACAAAGCACAGCAGTAAAAAGCTCGTGAAGGATAAAAGGATGGCTAGGGAGCAGAAGTTAAAAAAAGGGGAGATGGAAAGGAACTGGAGGAAAATGGATTTTGTAGCAGCAGACCTGGCCATAGCTCCTGAATAGTGCTCTGCATTTTACTATGGTTCAGCTTTCAATTTACTCTGCTGATTCCATAATTCAGAAATTCAATTCATAATAACTTCCTATTCACTATAACTTCCTATCTTATGGTTATCTCCATGTGTCAATACTATCTCCATATGTCAATTTGCTATGACATTTTCCTTGGTATATCAAAGTGACAGACACTGCACTCTGCCTCTAAATGATCCACTATTATGCATAAAGAAATATTGATATTGTTCAAGGTTTCAGAATTCTTCTTTTGATCCATTTGCTCTAAAAAATGAGTCTAAATTTTCTATTCAAAGAAAAATATGTTGAAAGCAAAGCAGTGAGATGCTTACCTGTATGTATTTCTATTTTCTGATACACTCCTTTTACTGTTACTGTCACACATTAGTTATTTTCTGCTTGCTTAGCTAGAGTGTTGGTTAGCTTGGTTTGCACAAATGTTCCCTTTCCTCATTACCTTGTTTCATTCTCTTGGATAAATTTGGGATATAGTTGACACTTTCTTTTCTTTTTGACACGTTAAGAAAAAGACAAAATAACTTCATTTTGAGGTGAGCCATTTTTAAAATAGATTAAATAGAATGCCATTGCTATATAGCACAACGGAATAGCACAACTTGAGATCCCTGACTATCCACCCTAATTCACTATGTGTGACTGTTTATATTATGTCTTTGTGTACTTGAATGGTCACTGCAAATTTTCCTTTCTGTCATCAATTAAATGGAATGTTGTGGACAGAAAAGAAATGCAGTTAAACCACTGGACTTTCAGCAGCACACACTCTCAGCTTTTAAGTTACTGGCTGTTGGTTTCCAGTCCAAGAAGATGGAATATGTTTCAGGAAATCAATTTTGTTCTCATTTAAGCCGAAGGACCTTGCTGTTGCTTCATATCCTGCTCTTTCCTCAAAAAGATTTATTACAAAAGTTGTAGAAATTCTGATGAGCCTCCCTGAAAAATCTAGACTCCTTGAAGGTAAACTCTGCAGTGTATAACCTTAGTGTCTTATCACAGAAATCCCTACATGTTGCTGCAGATCTCCACTGTATTAGTGGGGTCTGTGTTAGGGCACACAGGATTGTGGCCCAGCCACAGAGAGGAATCTTCTGCTGTCCTGATTGCTGCTTTGGCTGCACTAGGAAAACCTATGTTCCCTCTAGAGATTAAAATCTAAAACCTGTAAAGACTAAAACATCTATTTTACACAGTGTTAAAAACCACACATAAACTTCACAGACTGTTAGATCATTTACTAGAGCAGAGAAACAATAAGTTACCTCTTCTCTTTTAAACAGGCGAGCTAAGTAAAGCAAATTTTATCACCACTATGTGGCTTCCTATGCTTCCAAATATATCCATTTAGGGACATGGAGGGAAGGAACTAGAGATGAAGTTTCTTTAGACAGAACAGCACTGGGGACAAAAGTTATCCCAAAAAAGCTGGGGTGCAGCCCCAGGCCATGCTCAGGATTGCTGTGAAACTCACTCTGAACTGATCTAAGCTGGACGTGCTCACCCTGGTGCACCTCTCCTGCTGTGGCAGCTCCTAAAGGGGGAGGGAGATGCACGAGCTCCAACCTCACCATCGCTTTCTGCTGCTGCTTCTCTGCCCAGGAAGGAAACAAGGAATGGTGAGTGCCCACAGAACCTGCCCGTGTCATTTGATTATATACAGGAGGTACAGCTCACAAGTCTCCACTAGTGTTTGGGGAAAGGCCAGCAGGAATCGAGGCTCAGAACCCTTGAGGTAGGTATATTTAAAAAGAATTACTCTACTCACTAATTGCCTTTACAAACTGGAAACCTGTGGCCTTTATTTCATCTGTTCACATGCAATTAAGGATTGCTGCTGCTTTTGTTTGTTTTGGCACACAGAAAGCCACCTTTCCCTAAAATACCAAACAAATGCTTCTAAGAAGTTGGCTATCTGACATGATTAATTCTTATTTTCTTTTGGGGTTAGAATATTGCAATTTGGGGGTGAGAAGATCCTGAGATATCCGGAAAATCATCTCAATTTTTTCTGCTTGCTGATACCTGGGACACAGGAATTTTCATCTTTAACAGGACATGAATATTAAATAATGATTTTAAACAGAAGGCTGAAAAGATCCTAAACATGCTCATTTTTAGAGAGGAAGAAATTTAATCATTCCAAGAGATGATATCCCAGAAGTCAATCCTTTTCCACTAAATTTCAACAAATCACCGAATCTTTGAACTAGAGCCTTCAAAATGTTGTATGCTCACTTATTATGGACAGTCACATATCAAATAATAACAAGAATAATATATTTCCTGTCTTTAACATTACCAAAGGCTATATAAAATATATTAATGTCTTTCATCAACTTTTCAATTTGTCAGTTCCCAAGGGTTCCCCTACAGAGTACTTTTTCTAGTTCTGCTGTCAAAGTGGTGAATGGGTCTCCACTATTCCTAAAGCAAGTGACATCATGCTGTTCTGAGCACTGAACAAAAGGTTGAAGCAGAACTTTAATCTTGTTTTTGTCTTCCCTGCCCCTTTTACAGCACCTCTGTGCCATGAATCAAAGTAGGTTTGGTTTGTGGATCTTTGCTTACCAACAGTAATTCAAAATGCATTTAATTTCAAGATCTAAATAAAGAGAAAATCCAAAATAAAATTAATTGAAAATCAAAATTAGTTATATGAATAAACACTTTTGAGATTAAGTTATATTTACAACCCACCAATTATTTTTTCACATTCAATTTTCCTTGAAAACTTTTCTTCTACTCCTGTCTTTCTTGAGTGATCCCCAGAGGAGTTGCAGTGTAGTGATGTATTTATGTGTTTGAAGTCTTGTTTGTTATGATTAGTCATCAAGAACTCACTTGTTGATGAACATGCTCTGTTTCCCTTATCATAACTCATCTGATCAGAAGGATCATTTCTGCTTGAGAGAAGCTATCTCCATTTTATTCTAACATAAATCATGTTTATGTTGGACTCAGACATCTTAAAAGCATTCTGCTTCTCTTCCCTGTGTCTTTCTGACTCACTCTGACTGTATCCCAGTAAATTGATTGTCTTCTCTAATTTCTTTATAGCATCTCATATTTATTTAATATGAGAATCTCTGAGTTTTCCAAGGAAATATGGCATTGATTCTCTTGTATCATCAGCCCTTGTCCCATAGTACATTACACTGTACTAGAAGCAATCACTGTACTGCATTCACTGTCTCACAGCCCTGATTTATAGGCCATTATCCTAAAATTTATAATTAACTGTATTATTCAGTCAGTTTTACATCAGAAACTGTCTGTCTGTTTCCTTTTGCCACAAGCAGAAGTGCCCCAGACTCCTAAAGCAGAGAGTACAGGAATGCACTGCTGGCTGATTTTCCCAGGCAGGAACAATAACATGTCCAGCCCAAAACATCCTCAGACATCATTTGCATTTGCACAAACAATCCAACATCCAATTGCTGCTTTGGTAATTTCCCCTTCTGAGAGGGCCCCACATATCCCAATAGCTTCTCTTCAATTCTACTACACCCACTGGTCCAAATGAAGTAACATTATTTATTAATTTTTTTTAATAAGTTCTCCTGTCCTTGACAGAATCTATGATGAGATTGATNCCCCACATATCCCAATAGCTTCTCTTCAATTCTACTACACCCACTGGTCCAAATGAAGTAACTAAAACCATCTCAAAAATTGGCTGTAGACAGGAATGTTTTAGGCAGAAAGGTGAATAGCTGTATGACAGGGTATCAAGGGTAACACACATTTTATTTCCTATTTCAAGTTATTTTGTTCTAGTTTTGAAACTTTTATAGATGAAGATGTATCTGCTTGCTCTCTCACAAACTCAATATAACATTGAGGAATGAAAAGCTGTTCTGTTTTTCCTTGTTATCTTAACAACTTTATACAGAAATACTTGACATTTTTTAAAGAGCTGCTACAAGAACTACTATTTTCCTGCAAGTAAAAAACTTACAGTGATAACTTGCTGAGATACAAAGCAAATTAATGTAAGCTGGTGGATCAGCTGGGATGTGGAACATGATGTATTTTGCCTGATGGCTACTGTCTGTTGGGCTGTGAGTAATACTTCACTGATGAAATTACTATGAAGATACTGAAAGTTGTCTTTGGATAGGCAGGGCTATATCAGGAACTGTGAAACAAATGTTATGGGTTTTGCAATAGGTTTAACTGGGTCTGACTTGGGATTGAAAAGTGCTGACAAGGCAATTTGTAAGCACAGATGTGTGGGCAGACACATTATATGTATCTGAACAATTCTGCTCTGCCATTCTGTACAGAATCACTCTGTATATAAGTATTTGATAGAGAAAAGCGCTGAAATTGATGCCTAAAATTAGATAATCTGATTCTTTTTTGAAGGTGGCTGGCAAAAAAAAGCTGGTGTGCTGAATAGTTTGCCTCAGATTTATTAGAAAACCCTTGGCAGTAGTTACCTGCTTAATGCATGTGTTCACTGGATTATTCTATTCCCTCGCCAATATGGTTTAGGTTTTCTTAAAATACTTTCTTTTTTGTGTGTTTTGTAAGACCCTCAGAGTAATTTTAAAATGCTCTGTGTATTCTTGCAATCAAAGTAACCACAAATTCTCCCTCTAAAATCATCCTCATTCAGCTGACATTCCTGCACAATCTCATTGTTTGTCATAATTCATGTTGGCCTGTTTTCATACACTAAAAAAAGTAAAAAATAACAAATATAGTTTATATCCACCAAAAGTTTCCAATTAATTTTTTAGATATGAAAGTTTTAAGAACAATAGCTGTTGTTAATTTGAGGTTGAGCTGCAAGGGTGAAAGGACAGATTGTGCAACTATTTAACAAACAGCAGATCAGATTAATTGCAATGATCTCATGAACATTAAAAAGAACAAAATTCAGACTTTTGACTAATACACTACTTTAAACATAAATCTATTATATTATATAAGGGAAATGCAGCATATATATCAGAAGGTCTTCACTTTTCTGATTGCTTTCTGTGTGAGTTTACCTAGGTATAAACCCACAATAATTATCAAAAGTGATCAGGAAACTTTGCCAACAATTGGTATACATGGTGTTTCACCTTGGTTTGTTTATAGTTTCGTAGATCTACATTCAGCTTTGGAATCCTAACACTTTCCACAGATGAGAGAAGCTTCAGCCTTATAACAGCAAATGAAATGAAAAAAATATCTTAAATTTCAGCTCTGACACCAATCAGTCCTTTTCTGAATAGAGAGTGCCAAGATTAGAGTAAAAGCTATCACTTCAATCTTTTCTAAAAGGTACTTAGGGAGAATTATTTAAATCTTGATTTTAAATCACATGTTGTCCTTTAGTATTTGTGTGGTAGGGAACTTACATGACCTCTGCAGAATACTGCAACCTGTCAATCCTTGAATTTGATTCGTGATGAGCACAGTTCACTCTGAAACACTCAAATAAAATCCCACTCTCTTCCAAATTTAACACGGAATGCACTGAGATTTTTTATAAAATTAGTCTCTCATTATTTTTATATCAGTGCATTAAGCACAGGTTTGTGCTCTGAAGTGGATTGCACAGACAACACAATAAATGAAAGATATGGATTTACAAACATTTCCTAAATTATTTGCTCATTTTTTTGGGGTGTTCTGCTCCATGAGTTTGATCCTTATGTGGTTTGTACAAAATCATGTATTGATATTAATCAGAAATTAATGCCTTTCTGTAATCCCTAAATATGAGTTACTATTTAAAATACATTAATATTCAGTGTGTTCAAAAAAATACAGATCAATCTGGTACCAACAAACAGTATTTTCCCTTTTGTTTCACACCACACTCCCTTAGAATAATGAGTTCAAAAATTTAGGTCCGTGGAATTTCAGGGCAGAAAAGTAGAAAATATAGTGGGAGCTACCAACAATTTGTTTGTACAAAAAAAAAGTTGTATTCTTTATACAAAGATTAAATTTAAATAAAAGATATTGATGTAGTATTTAATGCTGCATAAAAAAGTATTATAAATATTATTTATGCTTTGAAAAACATAAATTCTCATTTAATCAACATGATCATAATGTGTAAAACTAATCAACACAAGGATACATTATGAATATACATAATTACATACTGGATCTGAACACTTACAGCACTGTCATTCTGAATAGATATCTGGGGTAAGTTTATCAAGTGTAAATAGAGAGGGGCTTTTTTTAAAAGTTTTCTCTATTCTCTGGTTCTCCTACCTTATGCATAGTTGTTTTTTATATTTTGTCTTTTATTGCTCTGGGCTGTGTTTCTCAAGATCGTGCCAAATCTGAGGCCTATTTAAGTTGTTTCCATTTAAATGCATAAAAGTAAATAATTTCCAGTTATGTAATTATTGTCACTCCAAATAGCTGTGCCTTTATGATTTGCTTTATAACTACTGTCACTTTGCAGTGGCTACCAGGCATTCAAATTCCATAGTCTAGCTGAGAGCTATCATTAGCAAATCAAAGCAGATGTATTTGTATGTGTATTTTTATTTCCCAGCCCTCAGAGTGCTCCACTGCACTGCTGCTACTTTAACTTTTGACCCCTGCCAAACCATTAGTCTGCCTGGTAAAAGACATTATTTTGTCTTAATATTAAGTTTTTTTTAGCAAGCTTGTTCCCAATATTAGGGACAGAAAAATGGTGCCGACACTGATTTTATGTAGCCTTCAAGACAGCGCAGTGTCACAGCTATGATTCAGTTGAATTTGTCTGAGCCATGGTCTGCCCTCATTTCTGTCCCCTGGATTTCTCCCTGTGCCAAGGAGCTTTCTTTTCCCAGGTGCTGTCTCATCCTCAAGTGTGGTACCACAGCAGATTTGTCCCCAGCAAACACTGAACATAAGTGCCAGAATATGTAAGTGCTGGCAAATGGACTTTCTTAACCATCACACAAAATTTTCTTTCCAAACCTATTTTTATCTCATTTAGTAGGAATTCACAACAAAGGAATCCTTGTGAGTAAGAGTTCTTGAAGTAAGATGTATGAGATGTGATTTAATAATTGTTTCACCAGAGACTTGAGAAAATGACCCACACTTTTTGGGCCACAGCTCTCCATCTGTTGACTGAGGATGAAAGAGTCTCCTTCTTTTAACCTTTTGTCATCTGTTTGGATTGGGATGTAGGTGGTGCTTTGCAAATTATAGATCCTCCTTTTAGCTGGAGAAACTTCAGGACTGAATTCATTACAAGGGTCAGGAGGAGTAGGGACAGATTTTAAGCTGATTAAACACTGCAGAAGCATCAGTCACTGAAAGGGTGAAAGATTTCTAATAGGCAATTTTCCCTGAAAAAACTGGAGGAAGAGCATGTTCCTGTGCAATCACATCTACTCATTAAGTCAGTAATAATCATATCTTTGGCTAGTGAACTCTTTGCATGTCAGACCTGGATTATATTTAATTGAGAATACGGCCATTATAAAGACCCCTCTCTCTTCAACTGATTTTTCAGGCTCACTCTAGTGATGAACCTAAAATAAGTTTATTTTGGCAGCCTTCTGCAGCCTTCATGCACTAAGTTCACCAAATTTGTGTCACTACTTTATTTTTGCTCTGACACTGGAGTGGGCAGATCACCAAAGTGTTGTTGAGGAATGCATTTAGTGCAAAGGGAGCTGCAGGTTGGGTTCTGAGTGATGGGAAATGTGGTACCCCAAACAAGAGGCCATGAACAGGCACAGATCCTTTGCACAACAAAAAACCCCAGGAAACACTCCAACAAATCCATGCAGATATTTTGGGAAGATGCATTAACCAAACAACCCCAGTTTAGGGCACAATTTACTTTAATAGAAGATAAAAAAGATAAAAAACCCCTCAATGTTTGGTTTAGCTTTTTTTTTTTTTCATGTTCTGTTGTCTCCAGCTGCCCTCAAAAATTCATATATCCAAATTAAAGTGTCTCATTCTGGAACAAGGAATGAGGTTCTTTGTAGAGAGACAGAGTGGAAGACCTCAGCACTTTATTAGCTGAGATCGTACTCTTTTTTTTTNACTCTTTTTTTTTCAAGGCTAAATAAAATCATTTCAATGTGTATTTTGGGAGAGGAAAAGAAAAGAAGGTGCTGAGCAGGTAAAGAAAAAATTAATGCAGTAGGAACAAAGGTGAGGAAAACAGGAAGGATAAAAAAAGCCAAAGTCAGAAAAAGGATATATAAGTGATCCTGTGGAATGACAATTTTAAGTCTGATTCATTGTTGTTTTGGTTACTTAAAGTCCAGTTTTACACAGTGTCTTGTGCATTGTATCCTGTCTTGCAAATACAAGCAGAAAAGGTGGCTCTGCTCTATTTAAAAGTATTCAAATTCAAAATGGCTGCAATGAGTAAAATTAAAAAGTGATCTTAAAAACTATCTCCTGACCAAAAGTTTGCTTTCTAAAATTTGTCTTTGTTGGGCAACCAAAAGTTACAAACATAAATAATGTTCCATATTTACTGACTTTTCCCAGCATTGAAAATAATACCTCTATGATATGTCAGAAGACCTTTTATGGAAAGCTAATGCATTATATATGTTTGAGTCTTTTAGCCATTAAATGTGCCATTTGACAACATAAATGCTTTGCTTCTGAGACCCACAAAAATGTCTTTTTGAAAGGAGAATAAAGCTGTAGATTAAACGTTTTTTATTAGAGATTAGGGTATTGTAAAATTAAGTGCTATAACTACATTGACAACTTAAGGGGTTTAAAAAGCACAGTAAAACACTCTGCCTGCACTAATTGCAGACCCTGTTTTTTCTCCTATTCTAACTTATCTTATCCTATCAGGACATAAATTAAGAGAATTAGCAATTGTACTGTGCAGCAGAGGACAATATTTTTTTGAGCAGAGTACAAAAGAATACAAGAATAACAGTTTGCAACGCTTGGTATCTAAGAAATGCTGTGCAAATAATAATTCTTGTGAACTCTTGGAGTGGAGATATACATCTCTGTTTCTCTCTCAATACAAGCAGGAGACAAAGCTCAAAGCCAGAGGCTTTGGATTTCAGGCACTGGGGAAGGGCAAGACAAAATTTAATGCAAGTGTTCAGTAGACAGAGCTGTGTCCCTCTGGCTGTATTAGGAGCACTCCTGCCTTGAGAAATACTCGAATTAATTTTGAAGCCTTTCACGCAAGGCTTGCTGTTGTTGTTTTAGTGGTGGCAAAACTGAAGCACTAAAACCATAATCCTAAACTGCCCAGTGTGTCCACCAGCTTAAGCCAAGAACCCAGGAGAGGTGTGTCTTTCAACTAAATCTTGATTTCTTCTTTTTTCCCAGGGCCACATTTTGTCCTTCATGTCAACTGCTTTGATCTTAGACAGGCTAAAGGAGGCAATTGCTGTTGTTTTGTTAAGGAAAAAAACCTAAAACAAACAAAGCTCAACCAGTCATAGAATATTCACAGAAAAATGTTCTTTTTGATATCTGTTAATTGGTGTTTGGTTTACTTAGTAACTCTCCAGAAAAAAAAGTTGTATGATTCCATATACTGTGTATCAGTGCTGCACGTATAAATCTGTAAAACAATGTAGACATGTGGGTAAGGGACCAATATTCCTAAAAAAGAGGCATTCCTTTCTCTCCAGTGCAGGAGAGTCTGCAACCACTCTGTACTTTAACACTGATCTCTGAGTGCTCAGGACAGCATAACATTCCTGAGTGGTTTGCTGAGCTTAACATCAAAAGTGAACCCTTGCAGCACTGAATCAGATTTACACAAAACCTGTCCCTTGCTGTCAACAAGTGTGTGGTTGCAATAACCACCTATCACACAGCACAAGCAGCTGAGCAACTGTGAGAATCCTGTTTTCCATTCATACTTGTAACTCAGTTGAACTATTTTTATATTTTGATAGAAAGATTAGCCATGAAATCAAGAATTAAGCAGGTAGAGGCATCAAACATTGTGTTTGTTTATGGCACTGAGCAAAGCACACAGAAGACACTGCACTCAGCAAAAAGAGCAACAAATTAAATGATGTTGGGTCTTTATTCTCTCATTTTAACAGTGATAAGGCATCCTCCAGCTGTCCTGAGAAATGGGAATAGAGGAGTTTATTATATGGTGAGTGAATAATAGTGAATGTGCCATTCACACTGGGGTTTGTTTCCCCTGCTCAGAGAACACTACAACGTGCTTCTGGAGGGGCTAACAATACTAATAACTTGCTCTCTGTCCCCAGCTACAAGCAGTGGCTGCTGTGTACTCTTCACACAGATTTCATGCTCTGACAGAGCCTGTATTATCTTCTTTTTTGCAACAAATGAACGCTGATAGCCACAATGAATGTGCCTAATAACGTCAATGCATATTTTCAGAATAGCACCCAAGAGTGTCCTATTCACTGCCTGATATGGGGAAGGAGGAGGATTTCCAGCTCTTATCTGTATAAAATTGAGGCTCTGTTGTTTCACATGCAGTTCCTTTCAAGGACAAGCCAGAAAAATGCTTACTTGACACAAATACAGCACATCCTATCTAAATTACCTCCATTATTCACTTTATTAATAAAATGGCATTTTTGCAGTTACTTCCATATTTTCCAATGAATATTATGCAATTATTACAATTTTCCACTGAGAAAGACTATATGCTGATTAAGTAGGCTCTGTGGATAGGAAATGAAGGTGTCTGATAGCAAATGCTGGGGGTTTGCTAGTTATCTCAGAGCAAAGCAAAAGAGGAAAAATAATCATTACATAGATCAGAAAGGTTATTAGGTAAAAAATAAGTAGGAAAAAGAGAAATTATAACAATATTTTTTTGTTTGAAATGGATATGGCTCAGAAAAAAATTATGGAAAATTAATAAATAAGTGTTCCTGAGGAAGCAAAAGTCACATTTTGCCCTAGGTAAGTTCATTTTGTCTCTATAAATAATACCCCAAAGATGTGGGTCATACATAGTAGTACAGTTAAGATATATCTAAATCCAGACATCTAAAATTTAGTCACATCAGAGTCTGAATCAAGATTAATATTGAGGATTTCAGTGACTCCACTGGATCTATGGTAGTAAGGAACAACCAGACTACACTTCTGTGTCAAATTTGCTTTGTTGGAGGAATAGACCTGGGTCTTTCTTGGGTAGTTTTCCTTTAATATGGCCACTGAATAGAAATTTCAAAATTAGCTCTCAACAAAGAAGGAGAACTGATGGGGAAGAGAATTGCACATTCTTACTTACCATCATAAATTGTGAAAAAGGGAAGCCACAACCTGGTATTAGAGGTGATCTCAAGTGGTTTCTTTGAGTCATGACTAGAATAAAATACCAAATTAGTTACATTTACTTCACTTGGGTGTCCTGTTCTCTGCTGTGTCCTCCCAGGTATCTCAGCAAGTGAATTTAGTATGGTCTTTCTGTGAGCTGTGGAGCAGAGGTCCAAAAAACAACTTCAGTGAAGTTCAAAGGACCAATTCAGTCTTTTTCTCCATCTGACTTTGTTGTCTTTCAGAGATTGTTTTTTGAGAGATAAACAAAGTTGCCATACTGTAAATCACTGCTGTCAGTTCCCCCTCTCCACCCTCCCCAGCCCCAAAATGCTTAATTAGATTTTTAGATAACAAAGCTCGACAAATTCTCAGTTCAGTCAGCATTGATTTAAGGGAGTGTTCACAATGTCACATCAGCCCTGGTCTTTATTTTGGAGCAGTACTAATGATGGAAATCAAGCTGCTAGCAAGCAACTTAAGAACACAGAAACTGTCTTTCAGAAGAGACAGCCAGCTTCCATCTGCTCTCAGATGATCAGTGAGCTCTCCCTAAAGGCAGAATGGCAAGTGAAGTGTCCCTAGATGGCCTCTACATGAGCAATGGCAGAAGAAATCAGCCTCTCCAGGCTGCCAGATGAATGACCTACAGTTTCCCATTTAAAGGACTGAGCTGTATTAGTGGCAGACAATATAATCCAGGGGCAAGGAGACAGGTAAAAAGAGTGTCTGTCAGTGTTTTTGGAAGACTGTGTGGCTTGAATAACAGAGCACGAGTTTTATATTGTTTTACAATGATAAGAGCTTGTCACAATATTTTTTTGTAGCACAATATCTTTCCATTACTCCACACTCTGGCATGCAATGTTTTCTGTCGAGTGGGCTATACTGAAATTGTCAGTGTGAGGAGTAACTTATCCTGTGATCATTCTGACACTGCTCTACCAATCTGTCCTCTGCTGGCCCAGCACCACAACTCTCAGTAGGCTCTTAAACATTCTCTTAAAGCCATCAACAAAAGCCACTGGATGGACAGAAAGGCAGGATTGAAAACAAGTGAAACATTTGTCAGACGATGTATGTGCTACAGAACTGGTGTTATGATGATTTAGTTATAGATTTCCAGTAAGATGACAAATCTCAGATTCCAGCTAACAGGAAAAAGGAATATTTTGCCAATTTCATGTCATGCATGATGCTTTTATCCAGGCTTTTTTGTTGCCTGCTAATTAATCATTAGCATCATTAATCATGTACAAAACTAAGAGTATTATCAGAAATATTTTGTGCATAGAACAATAAACTCTACAGACAGTTCTGTTCTCTTTGGCTTTCTTGAAAAGTTTTTCCTGAAATGGTGATCAGTATTCTAAGTCAGACCAACCATTAATTCTCTCACAGAAAATATGGATCAAGCCTTTCAAGGAGCAGATGAAACAAGCTGATTGTTGCCAGCTTTGATAAATTTTGCTTAATTGGACCTGGCAAACGCACAACAAACACTGTGCTGGGGACTTAATATAGCACCTACTCTTCTAAAACTTTGTAAAGCAGTTGGCGTGGCATACAAAAAGTTCTGCTCTCTACATTTTAACTGCTGCAGTAATTTATTCAAAGAAATTCAGTGTTGGGGGGATTGGTTGTTTTTCTTTTCTGGGCAAAAAAAAAAAAGAAAAAAAACAACAAACCACAGAACCAAAACCTAAAACTCCAACAAAGTTTCTTTTTACCCTTTTCAGAGTTCGTAGGAACAACCTGTTCTGCAGGAATGGCCCTGCATGTAACCTCAATTAACCATAGAAGAGCCTTTTTGGGCCTTCAGTTTTGTAAAAACTCTTAAAACTTAGAAAGATGCAGATGTTGTCAATTTTTTTAATGTAAGGTTATAGCAGTGAGGTCCATGAACTGGTTTCATCCCTGTGGGTGAGTAAGGTGCTGCTGAGGATGGCTAATGCCTGCCACTTTTGCTCTTGCTTCTTGTATCCTGAGGTGAGAGGGTCTTGCAAGTTTTGGGTTATTTTGTTTGCCAAGTTTTATTCTTGTTGAGTTTCCCCTTCATCTCTTCTTCCCAGCAATGTTCTGCTTCTGTAAATCGCTTTAACCCAGTGCTTGCAAATGGAGATTCACAAGTGCTCCTTACTCAGAATCCAAACAATATAATTCATATTCAGGAAGTGCTGAAATGGGGGTTTATGTTTTCTCTCATATTATTTTCAGAAGTTTTCCAGTGAACCTGGCCATTGTTCTTGCCAGCCAGTGCTTGTCAGAAAGGTTACAGCAGTGTGCAAAAATCTGGCTACCACTCCACTGGATGCAGATAGCTGGATTAGCAAATGTGGGATCTGCAGTACAATAAGAACCTTTGTTTGGGGCTTTTGCAAAGTCTAGAAGTGCTGGCATTGAGCCTAGTTCAATGTAGCTATTAGAGTATTTTCACTGGCTTTAATTGGAGCTGGATTAGGGCCTGATCATTAAAGAAAATCTTCATCCTGCAGCATGCAATGGTCACATTTGACCTCAACATTTCAGTAAGAGGCATTGGAACAGGAAAACTAGGATATAAAAGATGGAAAAATAATATTTTCCTGTCAAATGAGGAATGATAGATAACTACATGTAATACAGTGACCATATGCCTCAAATTTGTCTTGAACTCTCCAATTCTTTTCCAATAAGATCTGTCCAATTTTGATTTTTGGCAGCTGCCAGAACACAGTGGAAGAGAAGGCTGTTTGTCTGCCTTTAGCTGGTGTGGGATTTGCTGTTGGCAAGCACAGATGACAAACACTTCAGTTCTTTGACCAAATATATTTGCCATTGTTTTTATTAGACTGTGGGATGTTTTTCCTGATCTGTGGCAAGATATTTTGACAACTCACTGCAGTAAAATAAGTGAATAAAATATCAGTGAATAATGTATTTTATGTGCATATTTACATATCTATGTTTTAATGTATAAAAGTAGCACAAATTAGTAACTGGGGTCTTTAGAAAAGATTTTACAATTCACAAAGCCAATGTTGTATCACTCTAATAGATTTACAGTGATTGTCCATCTGTGTCTCTTGCTCTTTGCCTTCAATGTCTTTTTATTTTCCATCTACTCCAGATGAGATGTGCCATGCTCCATGCCCTGGGAAAGTCCAAATGGAGGATTTGAAGTGCAATGGAAGTGCAGCTGAACTGAGACAGAAATATTAGAGATGCAGGAAACTCTAAATACTGTAATAATACTAATTCTTCTATAATTAATTTCTGTATCTTAAGTCTTTTTATTTTAGGGGATTAATTTTTTTACAATCTTTTTAAGGAGTTGTGTTTTGGTTTGGGTTTCGTAACATGTAACATATGATGAGTTATTGCTTCTTGTTGCATTCAAAACATCTGCTGCTTGGGAGGCATGAGAAGAATAATCTCTGTTAGTTTTAATATGAGATAAGAGGCCAATGAGATATGGTGAAAAAATTCATGTTAATTTATCAGTGTCACAGAGTGGGGAAGGTTGGAAGGGACCCATATCGGGTCTCCTGATCCACCTCCCTGCTCATGTAGTTAAGTGTCCAGTGAAATGAGTTTTTTATCCACCCTGAAAAACCTAAATAATATTCTGGTAACCTTTTCCTTACAGGAAGAAGTTTCTTTAGTACCCACTTATCATGTTTCTTCTCAGGTAGTGAAGATCTTTGTTCCTGGCATACAAAATGCTGGTTGGGTTTTTTCCTACTCTTTCTCATCATGAGAGCATTATTATTTACATGCATTCAAATGTGGCAGACAATTGGAGAAACTTCAACATGGCAATAATATTGGTAAGCCTGGAAAATTGTGAAAAGCAGTTTTTCAGTGTTATGATAGTAAGAAATGGAGGTTGATCCAACTTTTTTCTTTCTTTTTCTTTTTCTTTTTTGTTTTGTTTCTGTTTGGTTTTTTTTTTTGTTTTTCTTCACTGCAAGGCAAATTTTCTCAAGCTAATCTGTTTGATTCACATACTGATGGACAAATGTGTCAAAACTGCTGGAAGCAAGTGCTGTAGG
This sequence comes from Thryothorus ludovicianus, assembly GCA_013397245.1. Lineage (NCBI taxonomy): Eukaryota > Metazoa > Chordata > Aves > Passeriformes > Certhiidae > Thryothorus > Thryothorus ludovicianus. The sequence continues at coordinate 459,002 of VZTB01009772.1, read as the reverse complement.
GCATGTGTTTTAAGAGACTCTTGATTCATTTATGTGCTTATAAGTTTTCTATTTTTATTCGTGGTTAGCATACTTCACTAGGCCTGTCACACCAGCTCAGAGACTGAACTGAACTCTTCCCTTTTAATGGCTCTATCTTTTGAAATATCTGTAAAGTGTATTAGTTTGTCCTTTTTTAAAATCCCTGCTGGATGCATAACTACACATCCAGTTTAATTCACTATGACTACAGCACATCTTTGCCATGCTAAAAATTGTCTCTTCCTGGTTATACCAGTTAAAACTTCTTTGTTAGTTGAATAAGAGAGACAAAATTTTGTCATCTCTGTTCCTCTATTTCCTCAGCTCTGTTGGGTTTTATACTGTTGTGTTATAGGAGCAGTTAAAAAGGTTCCAAACACTCCCTTGTGGTTTTCATGCTCTTGTCTCAAGTGGGTTCTTTAAATCAAGTGCAATGAGACTACCTGGATGGGAAATACTTCTCAATTCAGGCCACATTTCAGGTTTTTAATCAGAGGATAGTGACCAAATTCCTTTTCCTTATGGGGGGAAGTAAGGTGACCAAACTGTTTTATTTCTCTGAAGAATATACTAGAATATACAGAGGTTATTGCAAGATTTGACTCCTCTTTGAGATGACAGAAATTCCTGCTGGCTTCAAGAAAACTCTGTCAAGACCCTTGCAATGAATCCTAAGCATTTAAGGCTAGGAAAAAGTGAGGGTGATGAAGACACATTTTGGGGAAACAAAGTCACAAACGTAATTCTGGAAATAGAGGAGAAAGGTTGTTTGGGGGAGAATTAAATCACAGAAAGAACAAATGTGGGACAAGAAAATTCCATAAACTTATGGGAGTTTCTCATCTTAGAGCCTAAATGTTTCTCTTAGCTACCAAAATAGCCTTGGAGAAGGAATTAAACAGTTGGGCAAATATTGTGCAGTCAGTTTTCAAGCCCTGCTCAGAGCTGGGCTTTTTACGGAGCTCTCAAAGCCAAGAGTAGAAAATTAAGAAAGTGGATGCCAGGAACCATCAAGCTATGGAAGACAGGGCTGGAAAGCACAGCTGTAGAGAAAATGACTTTCCAGGGAACTGGGAACTTGCAGGCTACAGAGGGTGGGGAAAAAAGGAAGTGCAAGCCCACAAAAAACATTAGAGAAAGAGAGGAACAGAAGATCAGTCCCAAGAAGGATTATGAATGCAAGGAAATTGATTCACATAAGTAAAAATGTATTATGCCAGATGAAAACATTGTTTTAGTTGTTTTTAGCAGAAGACAAGCAGAGTATCTGCAGGACTAGGCCCTGAAGTGCTTTGAGATCCTTTTCATAAAAGCCTTACAAACTCAGAACTAATATTCAGTCAAAATGAGAAGACTGTCATCCCCCTCTTGTTTTGGGCAAACCTCAACGTTAACAGTTCCTGTTGTTTCTCTGTCCCCTGAATTCTTGGTAGCATGTTTGTCATGCAGACACTTAGCATGGTAAAGTGCTTCCTAGGATTAATGGGGCTCCAGAGCAGCCTGATAAATTCCAGCAGGGAGCATCCCTCCTGTTTGATGCTTTGACTTTCAGCAATGGATGGGGAGAACCATGCACTCTGATATAAGTGCAGTATGGATCATTTAGTGCTATGTTCATAAAGTCATTGCTGGACTTTTAACTTTCAAAGTTAGGGAATGCAAGGAAATATAATAAATCTGTCCTGTATGGTTATAGGGTTATATATGGTTATGTATTACTTTTCCCTATAGTTATACAGCTTTCTCCAAACATAAATTTTAGCCACTTGTGCACCCAGCAGGACATGGATCAAGTTGGTCTCTCCAAGCCCATATAATGACCACCATAGAATCAAATCCTCTGTTCCATTCACCATTCAAAATAAAATTTTACTTTGTATGTGTAATTATTTCATGTCACAGCAGAAAATTCTTGCTTTGTTTGTTAAGCAGAGTACACTAAACCTGCTTTTTTCTTGTGAAAATCTGCAGTATTATTCAATTTAATATAGAACTCTGAGAATATATGCTTATTTCTTCTCTGACAATGTCTGAGCCTTTCATATTGCTTCTAGTGCATAGGCAGAAAAATCATATAGACTACAAAGAATAAATATCACTGCCTCTTAAAAATTTCAATTGTAAAAATATACATTCAACTATATTTTCTTAGGGAATTTTTAAACTAGCCTCTAGTTTTGCCTCTATAGTTTTCACATAGCCTAGTGTGCCATGTGCACAACCCAAAGTGAGTCTGTACAAACAGGCAAACTGTGAAGGAAACTGCCATATCAGTGTCCAGCAAATAACACCTTGAATCACAGACCCTGCTTTGTTCTTCTCCTGCAGCTCTCTATTCCAGCCATTACGGCCATCTCTGAGCCCTTTGCAATCTTCCCAGAGCCAGCTTTATGCTTCTGGAATTTTGTTCTATCACAGGGCCAGGAGTTAGCCCTGTGCTGCACTGCTGCTGCCATCAGAGGAAAAACAAGGTGAGGAGAAAGTACAAAACTGAGAAAAGGGGAAAGTACAAAACTGAGAAGAGGGGAAAGTAAAAAACTGAGAAAAGGGGAAAGTACAAAACTGAGAAAAGGGGAAAGTACAAAACTGAGAAGAGGGGAAAGTACAAAACTGAGAAGAGGGGAAAGTATAAAACTAAGAAGGGGGGAAAGTACAAAACTGAGAAAAAGGGAAAATACAAAACTGAAAAGAGGGGAAAGTAAAAAACTAAAAAGGGGGGAAAGTACAAAACCGAGAAGAGGAGAAAGTACAAAACTGAGAAGAGGAGAAAGTACAAAACTGAGAAGAGGAGAAAGTTCAAAACTGAGAAGAGGGGCAGCCTTGGGCAATGGGGAGCTTGGTGCTGCCTACAGGGACACCTCCAGCCCTGCCCACCACTGCTCCCCCAGCTTTCCCCAGCAGCAGCAGGAAGCAGGCTGGAAGTGCTTTGCCATGGCACCAAGACCTTCAGAAATCCCTGCTCTTACTCCAGCTGACAAATGGGGCCAGGTGATTATTTGACATCCCCTGATGTCCAGCTGAGCAGCAGAATCACTAAATCTGGCTGCCTAAAAGGTGACTTTTGGCAGTTCCTCTGCCCAGATGTCAGTCACAGCAGTGAGTTTATTTCAGGTAACTGTATCCAGGTGGCAGCTCTTTAAAGGTTTCTTATGCATCCCTTTTAGTGTTTCTGTTCAGCTCCACTGTTGGCTCTGCTGTCAGTCTCAGAGCTGAAGGAAGCAGCACAAGGACTGCAGTGTTACTGTGGCAGTACTTTGTCTCTCCAAATGTCCTGCAGCTTTCTGTCCTATAGGACGGAGGAAGTGTGCTCTGAATTGCTGAGGTCAAGTTCATAAATTCTTCAGGAGCAGAAGAGGGTAAGACTGGTTCAGAGCTGCCAGAGGGCAGTTACTGGCACACACCACCTACAGCCCCAATGCCTCTCTCACGACTGGTGTTTGTCATAGCAAAAGTTAGACCATATTTATTTTGACAGTCTAATTGCAAAATGGAGATTGAGAAATCAGTGACTACAACAAGAGCTGTACAATGTGGCTGTTGCTCCCAGACCATTCTTTATCTGCCCAGAAATGTTACAATGCATCTTTTCCCTCATTGCACCGATTTTATTCTAGTCTGGTCTCTAGTTCTCTGTCAGCTGTCAATAACAAGGAATTTTCCTTTTCCTCTGCCCATCACTGCTACGACACTGAATTTTTGGCAGCTATGATGTTGTAAGTGCAGAGGTGGGAGGTCATGTCAGGGGAGAACAAGCAGTGGTTCTACAAACCTCAGGTTAGGGTGAGACAAACTGCATGGAAAACATTGATCTTTCCCTTTTCCTTTTCAAAATTCTCAGGCTGTGGGTGGGTAAATGCATGCAGTGATGCATGCTGGAATTATATGATTTAGCATATACTTAAGTAATAAGTTTTTATGGCTAAAAATAAGGGTCTTATATCTTTAAACGAGTCTGTTCTATATTTGTTACAGAAATCCTCCAAAGGCAAGGAAGCAAGGAGCCGGATAACTGCACATGCTGTTATCAGATCCCACTGGGAATTGATCAGGTGTCCCCTACAGAGAATTAAAAAGACATTCAGGGGAAGGTTTTTTCCTTCCTTTTCAGAGGATTCTGAAACCAGAGAAATAATGCAAGGAATTTGTTAGTGTGGCATAAACTGGTGTGAATCACACAGCTGAGCCAAGGACTAGCAGGGGCAAGGCAGTGAACAAAATTACTGGTTGGTTTTGCAGAACCTGGCTGGTATTTTTGACATACATTATGTACCTCATTTCACCTGCTGATCTGGTGCAATCCATTGCTGTGGGCAAAGTTTAAAGAAAAGAAAAAAATTAAGCCACTGCACTGAATTCTCATACAAGTCATTTAAATACGCCAGGGCTGTCTCTCTAGCTGTTAGCTATAGGTAAGAATTATATTTTTGGCAGTAAATGTTGTGACAGAGTGAATTCTTGACTGATAAATGTACATGACTCTTTTGTGGGTGCTTTCTCACAAGTGTTCACATACCTCCAAATGCTCTGATTTTTCCCATGTTTGGGTTTTGCATAGCTGATTTCTGGGGTTTTGGAAAAGTAAAAATTCTTTTTAATGATTTGTAATGTAGTGTCTTGTTATTGCTCAGGGAACTTCAGATTCCAGTCACCGGGTAGAAAATATGTATGGTTGATTTTCTGAAACTGAGTAAGATTTTGAAAACCAGTGCTAAATTCTGCTCATGAATTCTGCTCGTTGCTATATTTCACAAAACACAGAATTACCAACCAGGGTTTGGGCAAAGAAAACTCTAACTGAAAATTTGAACTTCTGTATATTAAATTTATGAAAATCTGTTTAATCCTATTTGCTTTTTTCCTGCATGATATATGCCTGCTTTATGAAAAAATGTATTTCCCAGTAATTTATGTTTCCATTTTCTAGCCTGAAAATATGATGGCAGTATCTATATATTTCTTGGTTTTACTCTCACATTCTATCACAGGCTAGAAAATGCTTTAACAAATGAGAGACTTGACTGATTACACAACAGAGATTCAATCACAAAGAAACAGTGAGAGGATAAAGCTTCTTTCTGGTGAAACTGATGGACCTTTAAACTATTGCCTAAATCCACAAAGCCAACAGTTAATTGGAATGGTACAATTCACTTACATAAATCTGCCATACACACTGTACATTTATCACAAGTCACAGTAATAATTTGGAATTGCATCATTCTCTGCAAAATAAAACACCCTTGTGGTCTCTGAAGAAAAGACTGTGATTCTGTGCTGGGGAGTGAGCAGCTGTAGCAGGGGATTTCAGACAGACAGACTGTAATTGCTAAAAGTTTACCTACAACACATCACCTGTACCTTTATGAAAGCAGCCTGTGAATCCTCTTGGAGGAACAAACAAACAGGTCCCTCTTCATCCTGAAAACATGGCTGGGGATGTGGAGGTGGTAGCATTGGCAAAGAAGCAGCATTTATTTATGTTTGAAACTTCCAACATATCCTGGTGAAGTGTTGATTAAAGATACTATTTAATGGTTCAACACTAACTCACAGAATAAAAATGCTGTATTGTTGTGTCCTCTGGAGGTGTAGTGGGTTCTGTACGTGGTGATCCAATACAGTCCTCAGAAGGACTGAGTTGTAATGAAAAGAGCAGAATTTGGGGATTATTCCTGGAGACAGAAAGGTGAGCTACCATGAATCACACACAGTAAAGACAGCTGGTAGCATGAGGAGCCTGGCTCACAGATGCTTTGGAGCAGGTTTTTTAAATCCTAGTTTCTTTAGCTTGTACCTTACCTTGTCTTTATTCCTAATACCATATCAGAGAATATGATCCTCTCCTACAGCAAAATATAAGTCAATATCTGCCAGCAATGCTTTCCTCCCTAATCTTACTTTTGTTACTGTTTATCTGATGTTTAACACTAAACATGGCTTCTAGGTGCTGCAGTCCTCATCCCAGCAGCAGTTTTAACCCTTGTCATGCTCCAAACCCCTCCTCTGCTGTATGTTCTCCAAAGGTACTCTCAGAAATCCTTGCTCTAGCCACAGCCCCCTGCCAGGGCTTGCCCAAATTCTCTAGGAACACTCCATTATGTGGTGATGGTTAGGTCCCTATAGTCCCCCATTCCCCACTAGAACTAAGAGAAAAAGACACTTCTTTCACTTGCACCATTTCTCAAGCTTGCCTTGCCCTCTTTAAACCCTGCATCACTTCAGTGACTCCTTCTCTGCAACTCTGCAGGGCTCTGCTAGTTGTGGAGTAAAAATTACTCACTGTGATATAAGTAAAACTGGAAGTAAGGGTAAGTTTGAGAAATTGATAGACTGAGGATTTGTGATCACTTCCAAATGTAACTAAGCCAAATATCTCTTGCAGTAAGGAAACAGCAATTCAGAGTTGCCAGGAACGCTTAAAGTTAATTTTGATGGGGTTCATGTTGGAATGTTAGCAAAAAGCTGAGTCAATCCTGTTAGTCAGCTGTATCTGAAATAGAGTTTAAAACTGGGCTAGTTACACACTAATGAAAATAGAGCCAGATTCCAATAGGGCTGTTTTTCTGAAGAGTAAAGCTGATGGTTTCTACCTTGTGTTCCTTTAGTTTAGCCCCAGAATCACACACTGACCATCCCAGTACACACCTGCTTGTCTTCCCTCTGGTTTCATTCTCTTTGGCAGGAAAATGACTGAGGGAGGCACATTTTTAAATGTAGAACATCAAAGCAATTGAAACATGATGAATCCTCATTATTATTATTATTATTATTGTTGTTGTTGTTGTTGTTGTTATTATTATGCCCAAGAGACAAGTGGAAATATTTGAATCAGAAAGTAACTATAGAGCTGTTGTAGGCACTTTAACTACTAATCTCCAGCCAGTTATTTAAGTTTTTGGGTCTACTGGAGAGGAATCTTGAGAGTGACATGTAACCTCCAGATGCAATTTCTTTCACCTCTTATGCAATTTTGAGTTCAGTATAGAAAGCTATAAAAAGGGCAAAGGGCTGACCCAGGCAGCAGATCCTTCTGTGAAGGACTGGAGGCTGGCTCCTGACAGAGGGCACTGAACCTCCAAGGTGGGAGAGAGCTGTTTTGGTGTCAAAATATTGGTGTAAAATCCAATATTGCCAGGAGGTTGTTCCTGTGCTGGCTGGCCCTGGCTGTTTGCCTGTCTGGCAGCTCTGTGGTGTTTTCTGGTCCCTCAGGCTCGCTGGATGT
>VZTB01009772.1:409433-451624 GCA_013397245.1 Thryothorus ludovicianus | reverse complement strand
TCAGGATGTGGGAAGGAGGAATGATTGACAAACCTGGCAGGGAATCATCTGGGAGGGGTCTGGGGTATCTGAGACAAATCCTGACATCACACCACAACACTCCTAACTAATATTATTTGGGCAATGTCACCTCATGCTTTCCTTTCTTCTGGAGCAAGATGATGGCAGATTAAATTCTGAATTGCTGTGGCCTTCACTGAGCTGGCTGGAAGAAGCCTGACCTAGCCTTGTGTCAGTTCTACAAGCAGGTCATTTGCCTATTTAAAAAAAATTAAAATTAATAATGCCCATACCCAACATTCTTTGAAGGACATGTTTGCATTTAAGTTATTTCTATTGTACTCAGAGAGTTACTTGGCTTGTGTGGAGATAACATGACTCATTTAATCCAAAAATAGGATTTGCACACACGTTTTGCAAATCAACTAACAGCCTACATTAGTTCTGAACTCAGTCGTGTTTGCAGCAATGCCTCCTTGCATGCATATCCTGGCTTTTGGAAATCCAGTTTGGTCTTTCCTATTTTCCACTTGTTCATATCTCATCTTTTTCTGTTCAGCTGATTAAAGATGTGTTCAGTCACAGACTTCAGCTTTCGTAACAAGGGAAAGGTCAGTGTTTCTAGATTTTTCTGTTATATACCAATTTTTCTTCTGCAACACTATTGTATCATGACAGGAAAATTAAATTTAAGAGTACCTACAAAAGTCAGGTCCCTTGGTGTACTAGAAAAAGAGGATTTAGTATTTAGTATATAGTCCAAAATCTTCTTTGTAAAGCTGTAGGTAAATGAACCTGTGATAAATCAGATACAAAAAGTCATGCAAAATATAACACTTGGAAGACAAAAAACCCAGCTACATTTATATATATATTGTATAATCCTTCAATGAAATGCAAGAGTGGTCCCAAAAGGGTGTGTTTTGAAACAGGTATGGTTTTGATATCCTTATGTTTTTTTAGAAGATGTTTCTGATTCAAACTCTGTAGACATGTATTACAGCATATAAAATGGCACATGAAACAAAAATGCTAAACTGTTGGTCACTTAAAATGTCATCTGGGTTTTCCTAGATGTGAAAATCTTCTCGTTTTCTGATCAATAGAGAAGTTATGGGTTGTTTTTTAAATATATAAAAAATAAAAGCTTGTCTTGAGATGTTTTATTTGTGGAGTTCCACTGTCACATCAACGAGAACTGTTCCGTTTCCACAGATAAGCTGAGCACTTGGGATCAGAGGTACACAGATCAAGGAAGAGGCAGACAATTCTCTGTGCCATAAAACACAGAGAGCCTTTGGCACACACGGGGATCTTGGGCCCTAATCCATTATTGGAAACCATTAGCATAAATACTCTGCCAGGTCATTGACATCTGCATGATCAAATCCCCCTGTGGGATTAGACATCCAGCACTTAGATCATGCTATTAGTCCACAGCACAGTAATGAAATAATCAGTGAAAACACACATGGCAGAGAAGCCCTGAGTTAACAGAGATCTGGAATAAAATTAAAACTGCACACAGCTCCTCGTGTTTGGAATGTGCTGCATGGAGGATTGCTTTAATGTTCTAAGCACAAAGCTTTGACTCGCATTCAGGCTGATCCAGAGATTTAAGTGTAGGTAGAGCTGGTCCTGCTCAGCCCATAATGCTCCTTAAGGAGCTAAATCATGCACAGGAGCTGTATTAGTGTTACCAGAAAACAGCTTCCCTAATTGCAGGCTCTAACCTTTGTTGGCTGGATTACCTCTCATCTTGGAATGATTTTTATGTTTCTTAGTAAGGGCAGTTCAAAGCTATTAATTTAATTTCTTGGAGTTAAATTTACCTTTCCAAAGCAGAAACAAAGGTGCAGGATGCCAGAATCTCCTCAAGTTCTCACTGATACCAAAGAATTTTCCTGACAATTACTTTTAGTGAAAGCATAATCTCTCTTGGGAGAGATGGATTGCAGGGACGGTTGAGACATCTTTAATTTTAATCTTAAAAATCCCAAGTACTTTTCTTTTTAACCCATTATCAGAAAACCACCTGTATTATTTGGATATTGTAGGAATTATAACTTTCTCCAGGTGTGGGGAGTTAATCACAACTCCTGCAGGTTGTTAGTGTATATATGCTCTATATTCTACAACTGCAACACCTAGACATTGGGGAGAGGTATCCTGGACATGCATTTCTTGTTCTCCCAGCCTGGTAAAAATTAAACCAGCCATATACTGAGCAACACATATATCTTACCTTGAAATCATATTTTGCTGTATATTTTGTAAATCATATTTACTGTCTGTGGTCTAATATATCCCGTTGACCTGATATGTCCCAGAATTAAATGGAGTAGGCATTTTAACAGCATTAATCTTAACCTGAGTGTCCTGATTTTACAACTTAAGAACTGTGAAGCAGGAGATAAGCTGTATAACTGCTTTTATCCTACTAATTCAGGCCAGTGTTATCAATAAGGTACGTGAGATGAACAGAAAGACCATGAAGGTAGATTGAAGTTTAAAATCCAGGAAAACTAAATTTTTTTGCTCTAGATTCCAGTCAGAGAAAGCTATAATCTTTGATTTTACTTATCCCTAAGCCACTTTACAAATAACACCATCAATTTTGCCCTACAACTTCAATTTCCAGAGGCTTTAGGCACCTCAGTAAAATAATAAATTTCCAGGCAGGTGAATATATGCATCATTCTTTTAAAACAGAGAAATAAAATTTCTTATAGTAAATAAAAATCCAAGATCCTCCACGGGTAAAGCATGTATTTCATACATATTGTAAGAAATATAAACAATACAAGGAAAATGAACAAACTCATCATTCTTACCCAGGGATAAGAATGTAACCATCAATGGGATCTTACAGTTTTCAGTATTTATGATATTTACATAATGCTTTTCCCTCTGCCATTTCAAAGTATTTTCTTTATGCTAAGTTTCACAGAAGCCTTGTGCCACAATATTACCCTGATCTAGGTGATGGGAATGCAAAGGTAACAGTAATTGACACCTGAAAAATGAGTGTCACACTCAAAATGCAACCAGCTCCTAACTTGCAGCAGCTCCTGTACACATACTCACTTCTGGAAGTGTCTGCTCAACCTTGGGCACTTGTGACCTTTGTTCTGAGTTGTTTTAAATATATTCTGCTTCTGAAAGAAAGCTGTGATCATTGCTGTCAGCTCCAGCAGGCAGCAGAGTGTGTCCTCACACCTACATCATTGTACAAATAAATGGCTTCCAGCCTGGCAAAATATGTCAGATAGATTGGTACATTCATTTCTTTTGGTTCTTGTAGCACATGGCACGCTTTGTGGCACAATAATTTGGGGTCTTTGATATCTCTGTAGAGATATCACCACCACAAGCACAATATGAGAGTGATGTTCTGAGCATTTTCTCTCTTGGAAAATTCCCAGGGAGGTGGAGATGCTGAGCATATGGAAGGTACAGCTTTGTGCATTGCTCCCTGAAGAATGAGCATGCGCCTACAATCCCCCGTGGCACCCAAAATTTCCTTGGAAACGTCTCTGAAAGTTACTCTGAAGATTTGCCTAAAATGACCCTGTTCTGTTTGTGAGATCACAGCTCACAAATAAACAAGCTACAGCAGCTTTAGGCATTGATCCTATTACTCCAATGCTTTATAAGCAGGCACTATATAATTACTCCTGAAATTCTGGTCCAAAGTGTTCTTACTATTGATATAACCTGGAATGCTAAGTAAATATAAAATATGATGGAAATATATTAGAGTGCGGGGCACAATTTCACTCACAAATTTGCTGATGTTTTCTACCCTTAGATCCTCTAATTAGCAACTCATGACATCACTTGACTTAAACCATTTTGGCTGACATTTTCTGCACTCCTTGCCAGAGGCTCAATTTCCCTTTGTAAATAGGAAGCCATAAAGGCCATTTAACTCACAAAAGTGGTAGAAACTAGTTTAATTAATATTGGTTAGGAACTTTGATATCGCAATGTAGGTAAAAGAGTCCATGTGGGAGTGAGAAAATTTTGTTTTCAGAACGTGGTTTGAATCTATGTGAGGCCTGGGGCTATGCACTGAACCAAAAGCTGAAAAATCCTTAGGCAGAAAGCACCATCCATTCTGTGCATGGCTGAGTCTGGAGTCTAGAGAAGAATAGAATAATATGTGATTGTGTAATTAGACTTTAGACTAATTAATATACACAAGGGAAGGATAACTTCAAATACAGGTAATCGTAATTCCATTTTTTTTCCCAGTAGTTAATTTTGCAGCCTTTATTTTCTTTCACTCTAACTTTTCTCTATGTGATATATGGCATAAAGGAGAGAAGAAGTGCAGGACTATTAGCTGATTTTTTTCCCCCTTTATTAAATGTTAATGCGAAATCTGCACCAAAAATGTGATTGCCCATATGTTATTCTACAAGTTTGGCTTTGCTTGGTCTTTCGAGCAAAGAAAACTTCAGTCATTTAACAAAAAAAAAAAACAAAAAACAAAAATTCTGAATCTTTCACCTTGTCTGCCAGGCTTCTAACTCTCCTAAGTATGTGCTTGAACTTTGAAATTTCTGACTGTGTGCAGTCATGAATTATTTCTAGCTCCCCAGGAGGGACACATCTCTGTTGCAAACACAGAGGTGTGAGGGGATTGCCTTACAACATTGCTACACCTTAGCTTGCTTTCTGCAGAGTTGAGCTCTATAGAGAGCTAGGAACTAGTTGTGTTGAGACTGGACCAGAGGATAAACTTTTAGATTTATTATTAGTTCTATGATAAATACAGATATTAGTGATTACGGCTGCCCTCGTTTTCCTGGTCACCTTTTTCTCTTCTTACAGCACTGGAAATAGGACTCCACTGAGGCTGTAATTTCAGCTTCCTGTCCTGGCTAGCCCAGCTCAGAAAAAGAACAATTTGTAGTTTACTTTTCATTAAAGACATCAGCAGAACTCTTGGGGTCCAACAGTAAATCTCTCATTGAATTCAGTTACACAAGGTGAGGTTCTGGTTTGGAAAATTCAGCAGATACCCACCAGTAACTGAGGAAAGAATCAGACCACTTAGGCAGACAACTTTGAGGCTCTTATTTCTATTCCTCTAGAAGTCAAATGTAAGCACTATGATAATTCATATTTCTGGCTGAGGAAGTAGTTATTTAGCAGCCTCAAAAATGTTGAAAGTAATAGAAGGTGTAATTTAAAACCCAGAATGTACTGTTATAAGAAGAACAAGAAATAGTCTTAATAATTTCGAAGGGACTTTCTTTCAAACAAAAGAAAACTGAAAAACCCAAAGAATATTTTTTTTAATTCCTGTTCTTTGCTCAGGAAATTCAGAAACGTGTTTTTGAATCAGATTTAAGCTTTAACTATGTAAAATTCAAGGTATATTACTCATCCACAAAGTTAAATAATTGCCATACTGTTGTTTGATATTGCATTAGTTTGAGCTGAGAAAACAAATCAGATTAACTTCTTTGTCTAATTCTATGTTTTCTGCATTACAAACTCTATATGGCTGCCTGCCTCTTTTTCTTGAAAGTCAGTCATTTCACAGCAGTGTGTCCTACTATTTATTCTGAATAGATTTCAATATTTGAGTTATTGGTTTTTACTGAAACATGAAGGTTAGCTAGAATGATCCTCCATCTCCACATCCTCAATTTTGCATGAGGTTCCTGAGCTACAAACTAAAGAATTGCTGCAATGTGTCAAAAAGTGAAGCCATTCTCTAAGGATTAAGGTCAGGAAAGTATATGTGCTAGTGATATAAATGTTTACCTTCTTAGTGTCTTTGTGCCTCATGATCTTCATCATTTGCCTCATTTGTTTCAGCAGATCTTTGCACTTGTGTTTTGTTGCAGACTATAATGTCAAATTAAATAAGGCCTGCGGGATCCTCAAACATAGAAATAATCATTGGGAAAACACAACTGAGAAGTCTTATGAAAAACAAGATAAATATTGAGGGAAGAAGTTGGGGCATCTGCCAAGCTGTCATTGTGCTGTAAAATCAGCATTTTGCAATGCCAAGCCAAGCAATCAGCCAAATTTCGCCCTGTATCTAATGCAAGCTGCACGCTTCACCCAAACCTCCACAAAGATTCTGGCTAAGAGCACAAAAATGAACACGGTCTTAAATTCAGGTTGGTAGCAAGATCTGAACCCAAGTAAGTAATAGATGATGTTTAGGAGTTTATAAGGAAAGAATGGAACAAAGCTGAACGGGATTCAATTTTTATCTAGAGTATGAAAGCAAAACCCTTGGGCAATTTCATTTACAGTGAAATACTTTCTTACTATGGACTGATTGATATCTGACCAGAAAAGAAACAAGGACTGTTCTCAGCCTACTTTAGAATTACAAATGCTTATTGTCATTATTTATTACAAATTACTGAATGGAATCTAACACGCTATGGCCACGGCCTGTGTTAGGGCCACAGTGCACATTAGTCCCTGGTGCTGTTGTCCCAGATCCATAGTAAGTAATGCATCTCATTGAACACACTCCATTTTTCTCATTTAGAACTTAGCTCTAAATGTGGCAGCGAATGAACATCAGACAAGTATTTAGTAGTTAGGAATAAAAATGTAATTCATGCAATAAAATGTCAGATTTTTACTTCTTCATGTCACTAAGACTTTATTTAACAAAGGTTTATTCCTGTTCTCAGCCATATGACTGGATTTGCAATTAAGGTCTTTGTTTAATTTCTTTAAAACATCATTCCTGTTTATACATCTTCTGCAATTCCTTTTTCAAATGTAATTGCTTTAAAACCTCAGAGGATATTAATAGCTGCCTGAACTGATATGTTTTAATACTAAGTACAGTGATTTAATGTACTAAAGGAAAAACTGAACAAAGCAAACTTCACATAATTCTAATCTGGCAGCTGATTTTCTTTATTTTCTATCTGCACCACTTTCTTTAGCATCTGAAATTCAGCTGTAGGCTTGCAGTTTCATAAGGCCACACTGTTTGTGTTTACAGGAATATGGAAACTCCAACAAGCCATTCCTGCCTTAGAAACCACCATTCCTCCACCTCACCTTAGGGTGAAGCCACTTTCTGTTGACCTATACTATCAGAAACTCGATTGTTTATTCCTGGTCAGCTCTCATACTCTTCCAGAGAGCTGTCCTGACTGGGAAAGCTGTCACTGAGATTATACCAATATATGCAGACAGTTTTACTCAATAGGAATTTCAGCAATAATTTTTTAATGTCTGATGGTAAAGGACACCTCTGTTGTGCAGATACCCTAAAATGGCAGTGGAAGGCTCTTTCCTCCTTCACTGAAAAGTCCAGTTTCCTGTGTTCCTCACAGGTAGATGGTGGAAATGACAGTCATTAACTTCAGGGATGCCTGCAGAAACTGATGAGACCAATGTCTTATCACAGGGAAATTGAGAAATTGCATCCTTTCCAGGCTTTCCCTCCCCCCTCCCATTTTCTTGCTGGATGAATGACTGTCAGGCAGGAATGAGCCTGTTCCATTTTGTGTACCTTTTTATCTCCAACTGCCCCATTTCCTAGAGCACAGTTCTTACTCTCTGTGATGACATCCATGACACAATTTACATGGATGTACTGGGATAATCATCAGGGAATGAATCTTGATACTGGTAAAGATTTATCATTGGTACTGCTTTAATAGCAGCATAATCCAATCAACCTCTTCCACATCCCAGCTGCTGAAACTTCTCGAGTATGAGGAACTTTAGCAGTGCTCTGTATCACACCCTCCCCTCAGTGCCTTGCAGTCAGTAAACACAAAATTCTGGAGGTTTAGGTCTCAGAGAGAGTCCTGGTCTTCCTTGATGTACATTTTCTCTGCTTTTACTGTTCTATATAAAATACTGTTTGTCATTCTCATGTGAGTGTGTGTGTGTGTGTATATAACATATGAGTGAAATTATTTTAACAACTTTGGTCTTCAAATTTCTACTGAAGTGTTTTGGCACCAGCAGCACTTTACCATACAGCAAACAGTTTCAAAAGCATTTTGCAAATTGGTTCCACCTGTTCAGCCATGAAGATCTTGCTGGTGTCTGAACAATCAGATGAAAATGCATTTCTGTGTTTTTTGCCTTAACCTAATTTCCTTACACAGTAGTTCCATTTTTTTTCTCTCTTCTAGAGGGCATCTTGTGCTTACTGAGGAATATAACTACACCAAAATAAAAAGAGATGCATGTAGACCAGCTCAAAAGAATGTGGGGGGGTAGCAATAAACTGTCTAAACAGTTCTTGGTCACAGATTAGAGCAGCCTCAGTTACCCCTGAGGATGGGTAGCTGCCTATGCTTGAACGAGACATCTCAGCAGCCAAGGACCAGCACTGGAGTACTTCACCTGCTGCCTTTTCCATGAGACAAATACTGGTTCTCAGATTTTGAAAAAAAGCCTTCCCTAATATGGTTTCATCATATATCCAGCATGTGTGTGAGTTTAGCAAAGGGTTTATGCAATGGGCAAGTCATAGTCACAAGTTCTACTCTTTCTCTGAATATGTTTTTTTCTTTATAATTCCTTCTCTTGCAGTCTACAGCTACTTTCAGTCTCGTATCTGTCCTGTCACTATCTCTTCACTTGTCATCTATATCCTTGTCCATGGCATTGCATTTTTATGCTTCCTGCTCATTCACAAACATATTCCATACAGCCCCTGAGAGAGCTGTCGCTTCCAGTTCCATCATGACAACCTCTCCACTTCCTTTTTTCTTGAGTGATGCTTTTCTTCTGCATGGTCATTTTCTGATCCACTCTGCCTTCCTGGCTGTGCTTTTAGAATACAAATGTATTTCCCTCATAGCACTTTTGCTGTTCGTGTCCTATTTCCAGGTCGTTCAGAGTTTTCCACGCTTGGGACCTGACTCAGTGATTCACATCACACACCTACTGTCCTACACTCCCTCTAATTATGCCTCACTAGGAACTGAGCTATGAAACCTGGACTAATTAACAAAGTTTTGTAAGATGTGTCTGTGTAGGCAATGTGGAGCTGTTCCAGTGAAACTTCCCAGGGTGGAGTCACTGTCACCTCCTCCACATAAGAACTCAGGCTCAGAACTGTGAGATGCTTCGTTAGCCACACAGGGATTCATTCAGACATTCCAGCTTTTCCTTTGATTGTGTCTCCCATGGAGATTCTGCCCAGGCCAGCTGTAAAGAGTTGTCTCAGGAATAAAAAACGCCCAGCTGTGACAGGTTGGAGTTTCATTTAGACTGATTTCCCACTTGCTGTTCACAGCTACACAGGGTGTTTCAGTCAGCAGTGTAAACACAGCACCTTCCTTCCCAACACTGATGATCAAGACAGCAAAGCAAAAAAGAGTTCTAAATCCTGAGCAGGTACAACATCCCAGGTTATACACCCACCCCCCTTTTACACAGACCCCTTGCAGCTCTCTCCACTGAATGTCACTGAGCTGCTGTAGCCAGTCTTACCAGATGAGTTAGAAATGGCAATTAGCAAAACTTTCATAAGCAGAGGCTTTGGAAAAGGGAAACAACACAGAGACACACTCAGTTTTGCAAAACTGTTGATATATTACATACAACTAGCATGTAACAATGATAACAACTCTGACTTATGAAATAATCTAAATTTAGTGCAATCAGTCCAGTGAAACTTGTGCATTTAGTTTGGAGATTATGGTTAAAGAAGTCTGATTTCCTAATAGGAATAAAATTTTTGGTGTAAAAGAAAAATACATTCTGAACAAGAAATATCTTTTCCTTTTATAACAGCAACAAAAATAAGGTTTGGGGTTTTCTTTATGATTTATTTGCGCCAAAAATTTACTCCCAGTAGGATCATGTTTTAACTTTATATTAGATACTCTAAATAGATCTCAGCATGACAGCAAATGAAAATGAAATGAAGTGTGGGGGGGAAAAGGCAAATTAGAAATTAGTCCAGTGGTTTTGAACATCATTCTGAATGAGAAAAATTAAAGGAACAACCAACAATCTGTGTTTCTGATCATATTCATCAGTATCCTGTTGTTGTATCTCAAATAGCCAGTAATCCTTTTAGTCTGGACAANACCTTTCCTCCTGAGTAATGTAGTGCTGGGAGTGATGGCCAAGGCATCATTTACATGCAGGGCAGCTGACCCAAGGGTTGCAGGTGGAGGAAAAAAATCATACATCAAAATAAACAGGCACAATTGTGACAAAGAACAAATCAGAAGAGCAGAGAATATTATAAAAGCATACAGGTTACCTAAATAGTAAATATATCTTTGATATACCACTTCACTTCAAACCTGTTGTGTTTTTTCCTTTTCTTCACTGTTTTCTTTTTCTGTTTGGGAACTGTTCTGTAAATGGACATTGCTGTTTTCTGAGTCCTTTCAGTCAGAAAACACACTCCAACCTTCTGTCCAGTTATTCTGTGGAATCTGTCTTACTTCAAGTGTTCTCCTTCAGCCAGTATTAATTCACAGGAAGTGAGACAAAAATCATGAACATTTTAATTCTCTTAAGCCCCCTAACTTCAGCTGGGTTTGTTCACAGAATTAATTTAGGGATGATTTAAGTACATTTGAGGTCTTCACACAGAATCCATAATTGTTACAATCTCAGGAGCTGGAGATTGTAATTTTTTTCTTCTTTTCCTATAAGCTCAAGACTTCATTGGCAAAAGCTCTTTCTTCCTGTACTGTCCAAACCTGTCCAGTTTGAACAATCCTCAGTCTCTCTGTGCCATATCTACAGCCCCTCCCCAAAGCTATAATGTTAATACTTCTCCTTTCAATGACATTTTCCTCCTGGGGCAGCTCCTTCATCATGAGAGTGGCCGGAGCACCAACATTGGCTTGGGATTTTCTGATGACAAGATGTGATGTTTTCTGGGATAACTGCCCCAGAGGGATCCATTCTGCCTATGTGACTTTTCATCTGCTGGGGAGTGAAACCACTCTGTCCCTCATGTCCCAGCTGAGCCCTGTGACACATCATGGGCACCAGAGGGATCATTTTCAGTCTAATTCCCAGCATTTTCTGGCTGTACAACAGACAGAGCACCAAGGCATCTGGAAATGGAACTCGGACAGGAAAAAATCAGAAAGCTGAAGTGCTGGGACATGAGCTGCGTGCAGGGATACAATGCACCAGCATCTCAGTCATATCCTAAAACTGAGCATCTTCAGTTCTGCCTTCCTTCTCTCCCCTTCTCTGACTCACTAATTGTTTGTTAGGGGATCAGCTTTTGGCCACATGACTTCTTCTTTGTTTGCCTTGCATGACCTCCAGAGGGATCTGTCTGATAGGAATTCTTATCTTCAGCCCATAATCTCTTTAAAATCTTTCCCAGCTCATGGTACTCCTTTCAAAAGAACCTAATGGCTGTGTTAGGTTAGTTGGCTTTGTTATTTTTATATGGTTATTTATTAATTTCAGATAAGATTTTTAAAAACATCTTGGGGACAAAAAAATCAAAAACCCTTATAAAAAAATTACACACGTATTCTGTTCTATGCAGGTCAGATTCTGCCCTATAAGATATGTCTATAATAAGTATAAATATAAGTATAATATCAAAGACAAAGCCATGAACAGCTCTGTATTTCAGAGTCCAATTGCATTTCTGTAATTACAAACTAGATCACTTTTATTCTAGATAAGGGTCCTCAAAATTACCTGAATATGTACCTACAGCGAGTTAAGGGTCAAATTCATTTGAGATCATTAATAATGATGATTTTTAGCTTTATAAGGACTCGGAAATCAGGTCCATATTTAAATATTGGAGGGGAGGCTGTCCCATATGACTGGATTCTACAATGATATGTGCTATCTGTGAGATTCTTGTTATACTTCTATTTTGCAAGATAGTTCTCTTTCTCAAGAATATTTATGTCTATTTATATCTATGTCTAAATAAGGCTAAAGCTCTAACAATCTTTGCTAACTGAGTCCCCTTGCAAAGGGGGGAAATTCCACTTCTAGCAGGTGGTGATTGGAGTGCTTTAGCCTGCCTGGACATAACTACACACAGAGAAGAGTCTGCTGCTGCACCAGCCTTGGAAAGGTGAGCCAAGGAAAACAATAAAAATCAAATGTACATGCTAGTTGATGCTGCACAGTTCAACAAGTCCAAATATTCCATAACTTACAAACAGAATTTCAGGTAGCTGCTAAGGTTGATCAGCAAACCCAATTGTGGCAAAATATCACAATGCAGAGAAGACTGCCAAATGCTGTTTGGACACTGACCATAGTCCAGGCAATTGATCTGACATCTTTTGTTCAATGAGAACTGACATTCAGTTATTAAAAACAATCAAACATTTTCCAGGAAACAAGCAGAACAGGGGTACCATTCCTTTTTGGCACCAGAGGGTAATCAAGCACGGTCCTAAAGAACTGTGTGTCTCTCTCAGACTGTGCTGAAATATGTGTTTCCTTTGTTGTCCCATTTTTTAGAACATTTTCACAGGGCACAGACTTGTGGACATGGGTACCACAGAACCTGTGACTCCTGGTGAGCATCTTTTGAAAACAGGTTTCCAAACGAAGCTTCCAACTCCAGAGAGCTATACAGGGAAATAGAGCTCAGGAATTAGTTCTTTTTTCACTAGAAATGTGAAACGATGACAGGAGTAACACAGTGCCATGTCCCAGTAATGGTACACATGCATTTGAAAAGATACAGCACGTTCAGCTTTATTGGGCTCTTCACCTTTCATTCATTTAAGATTGGGTGGAAGAAATAAGAGGTTTGGAGTAGTTTGTTTCAATAAAGGAATTCTCTGCTGCATCAAACCGTATTAATGAAAGTTTAAAAACCCTTACATCTCTTCATAAATAAGCAAATGGTGTGTATATAGTGGTGCAGTAATAAAAACACTAATTATTTAATATTGTAAAATAATAGATCTACTTGCAGTAGCCCCATGTTAATTAGTAGGCATTTTTTTCCTCAATGCAGTTTTATTTTAATGAATAATACTCTGCTGTTTCAACAGAGAAGGCTTCCTTTTTTGGATTTCATAACTCTCCAGGGCACACTAGACAGCGAATCATTTGTGCCCAACACGCAAACAATTGAGAAAGCAGGAGGCTCATTCAAGTTATTTTGGTATCTTCACTTTGATTTATGTGGAGTAATTTCAGCAAAATGTCCTATAGGAAGAGCTCAAAACTTTTCTGCATATTGTCTGCTAAATTAGACTTACTCTGGGAAAACCTCTACGTCATGCTCAGTATTACAGCACAATATTAATTTGGTTTGGGAGACTATATAAGAGATTTTATGACTAAGAATGTCTGAAGAAAAGAAAGGAAAGTCATTACAGCATTTGGTATATATTCTCTAAGGTTTTGGTTACATATTAGTAAAGCTGTATAATACCACCATTATGAAGATATTTTTGCCAACCTTCTGGGTAAACTAAAGATAATAAAATATTCCTATATGACACTACTGGTGTTGAAGTTGTTGTTATTTCCCTTCCAGTAGTCTAAGCAATGGGGTGATGATAATGTGAATTCAGCCCCTGGATTCCTGCACACTTCTGCGAAACTCCCTCCTAAGTTGCAAGAAATATTAAAAGTTATTAACTCCACTAATATCATGGATTGCACGCTAACATTTTTCTGATCAGTCCCTCAAAAACCTAGAGCCACAAGCCACCTATATTTAATGTCAGCAATGAGTGCTGTATACATATTTTTTTTTAATTTTGCGTTCAGTCTTCAATTTTTTTTTTTTCTCTGAGATGGTAAAGAGCAGCTGGGAACAGTTTCCTTCCACAGTTATCTGTTTGATTTGGAAAGCAGGGGGACAGAGAGAGGAGATGCTTGTTGAAGCAGAAGAACATATAGGAATGAAATTAAAATCTTTTACAGAGGTATGGCTTAAGTCTCTCAATGATAGACCCAATCTCGTTGTGTCACTGCAGTCTTGCTGACCTTGAAAGGCAAACTGCACTACATGGGTTGGGTAGAGTCTGTCCCATTGTGTGATCTGAATAAAAGCAGCTCTTAAAAAATGTAAGGTCATGGTGTTATTCTCAAACAATAAATTGTAGTGTCAATTATAATTTACTCATAGAGAGAAAAGATAACATAATTTCAAAAGAATATTACAGGAAATCTTCCATAACAATCAAGGAAAACACATATATTATGAGTGACTGCTGATGGTATTATTATTATTAAAGTTATTATGGTTATTATTAAGATTTCCAGGCACTATCTGTTCCAATATCCATTTTTTAATCTAAAATCTTTTACTGAAAGTGCTAAAATTTGCCATACTAGATAGATATCTCCCTTGATCTGCATGCTAAGTACAGCCTGAGCTACATAACCCAACCACATCAGTGAATAAGGATCATAACAGATATTTTTTTCCAGTCATGCTAATTGGGAAAGTGAAATGCACATTGTGAATGCTTGTGAGGGGTGGTTCTGCCATGAGGAAAGAGTGGCTGGATGAGGAGGCTGAAAAGAGCTGCAGTGAGTTATCTTGACCTGATGCAGCACAAGACCCCAGAGAACTTTTAGCAGGAGTAGGAGGGAAGAAATAGGGCAGAGAATAAGGAAGGAGAGTCCCCAGCAAGGCCTGAGAGTCTCTGTGGCTGGGAACAGGAAGGGTGGAGGGCCTGGAGACAAGGGAGAAACAGGCTGGACACAAAGCTGGGGGCAATGGTCTGGAGCTCAGCCAGGAAAGGGGTCCAGAGGAAGAGCTGGGGAAGAGCCGAGCCCAGCTGGGGCTGTTCCTGAGACCTCCCATTTTCCTGCCCTCAGCAGATGAAAACCAAACACCATGTGAGCCATTCTTCTGCAGAGCAGCTCTGTGGAAACTGCTGGAGTACATTACTCCTCACTGACTCTGAAATCAGTCCTCAATTAAATGGAATTCCTCTTTACAGTTTGTTTAAATTAAAAAAAAAAAAAAAAAGGTGAAAGGGGAGGGACAAACTTCATTGAGTTTCTTTCCTTTCCTTGATGCTCAGGTATAGTGTATCTCAATCATGGTATGGTCCTTTGTATTCTTATATTTTTATTCAGCACTCATAAACACCATGGTATCCCTAACTGTGCTTCTTGTCAGCAAAGAAATCTAACTTCCCTCCAAAGGAGTCTGACAAAGTCCATACACGAATAGAAGCAGAAATAAAGTAATCAAAAAATAAAAATGATGGACAGCAGGTTGCCTAATACAAGAGTCAGAGAGTTTGGAGAAAGGGCGGGTCAGACAAGGACACAGAACGGCTCAGAAGAGCAGAGAAATCACAAAGTTGAAAGGCCAGAGCATCAAAGGCAAAGGCAGGCAAGAGAATAACCAGTTATGTGCATGAGTCACCAGAAATGGCATTTGACAGCCCGTGGTCAGCATGGCCAGAAGGTGTGTTAGTATTAAAATGACATCAGTGTGCTACTTGCTAAATCCGGTAACAAGAAAATACAAACAACTCCTTGTGTCTCGTTAAAAGCAGTGGCATTAAAGATTGATTAATTATATGAAAAGAAGAGATTTACTAAGGTGGTGTGGTGGGTTGGTCCTGGCTGGATGCCAGGTGCCCACCAAAACCTCTCTATCACTGCCCTCCCCAGCTGGGCAGGGGAGAGAATACAGAATGAAAGGTCCTTGAGTGGAGATGAGGTCAGGGAGAGACCCCTCACCACATTGAAGCCATGGGCAGATTCAGCCTGGGGTGATTAGCTTAATTAATTACCAACCACATCACAGTCGGGTAACGAGAAACAAAGAATAAATCTTAAAACACCTCCTTGCCACCATTCCCTTCTTCACTTCACTCACAATTTCTCTGCCTCCTGTGCCCCAGTGCTGCAGGGGGCAGGAACAGTGGTCAGCTCATCACACATTGTCTCTGTTTGCAGAGCAAGGGGAGCCAAGGACAGGGGAGCCTTTGCAATGGATATCTGAATTGCATTTTCAGGCCCCAAAGCCAGTCATATGAGTATTTGTGGCATTTCAGTTGCCTAGATATTTTTAAATGAAATTATTTTCACAATGGGAATGTAAATGATTTACACAAAAGCCTCTGAATGGTTCCTTTAGAAACATTTTAGCCTATTGAACAGAAGTGTACCTTTTTCAAAGAGAAATTTTAGCACAATGGCTTTCAGCAGCTGCTCTCAAGCCTCTGTGGTGCTTTGTACAAACTCTGCCTGCAGTACTTCATGCCTCATTTCCCCTAACTTGACATTCTCTATATTTGTTGAATAATTGGTGAAAACATATCATCGTTAAAAATGTTTACTACTCTCTTCTAATGGGAATAGCAATAAAAGGGGAAGGGCAAAAATATGTCATATTACACAAAAATCAGCACAACTGGACCCTTCAGAGATGCCTTACAACCCACTACGAAATTCGTGCTGCTGAGAAATTATTTGGCTTCTTTCAGATATTTTTACTGCTTCTTTCTTTTTTTTGTGTGGTGGATGTTTGCATGAAAACAAGAGGTCAAGTCCTGCTCTTGAATCAGCATAAATTTGAAATTCAACAGTTACAGTAAACAAATAGCAGTGTAAGAAAAGAAGCTCCACTTTGGCTTTCTGAGTGTGTTTTGTGACCAATGACCCAGATGCTGGAATGAATTTTTACCCAAACTGCATTGCACTCAGACCTCTGGAACTACTGTGCTTCAGCCTGATTTTGAGTGGAAAAGACCCTAATTTTTTATCTTTTCCTTTTTTTCCTTTCTTTTTTTTNTTTCACTTGAGATCTAGAGGACACATCATTGCTTAATTGGTGACCAGTGAGTGATTTCCCAGGAAGTGAGAAAATGTTCTGGTGCCTCTTTTTGCCCAGAAATTCTGTCTGACAGCAGACAAGCCAGATCATGTACTTGTGCCTTAGTTTTGTCCCCTTGGGAATGATACAAGGTACCCTTAACAAAAGTTATGGGGGACATTTAGTGGCATAAGAAAAGTGCTTTGTTTGGAAGAGGCTGCTTAACTCCAATGACAGCCAAACAGGTGCAGTCCTGTTGTTATCCAAAGCATCAGAGTAAACAATACAAGCTGGAACAATGCGCTGTTTCCAGAGTGTGATTTTAAAAAACGAGTTATGAGATGATGCTGTTGTTGCTATGGTTACAGATCCATTTAAAGAAGTGAATGCACTAAATAGCATTATGAAAATTTAGTAAATATTAAGCAGCAGTCTAAAACACAGGTGTGTAGGAGTCAATGTTTTTATTTTTGTGATTTTAATTACTCTTAATATTTGTGAAAGTGTCAGGATGAAAGAGCTGTCCAAAAAAAGGGTGTGATGCCTGGCTAGTGCTTGGAAGGCAGATCTCTGATGCTTATAGTGTCTTTTCAGAGCCCCAGTACTCCACCAGTTCTCTCTTTTTGCTCCTGAACTTAACTAATATGCAATGGAGAATCATGCTAGAGGAAGAAAAGAGATTAAAACGTCCTTCCATGAGAATTGTTGTATTAAACCCAGGATCTTACACAGAGGGTGACAAAAAGCTTGCTCTTTACAACTTACATGTGAGGATAAGAAGCTCTGCAAGCTCGTATAGTCATGGAAACTGTGATGTGGGTAATATTTTATTATCTATTCCACCGTGGAAACATTTCTAGCCCTGAGTCTGTAGCAAGACCCTGTCCCAAGCACAGCCCCAGTGCTGCTGAGCAAGCAAGCTGCCCAGCAGAGGTGCTGGTTGTCCCCATGCAGGTATTCCAGGGCTTCCCAGACTCCTTGCTGGTTGAACAGTGTCCTGGTTTAGGGCAAATTTGGGAGAGAATCTCCAAAGGGGGCCTCTCCAGAAAGCAAACCCACACGGCCCATCTCCCAGCTGGTTTGGGAAGAATTCCTGGGAGAGAAGTGGAAAGAACCTGTTTATTTAACAGGCACAGCACCCCCCAGCACACAAAGCGAACAACACCAGGTGACACCACTCTGTCACTGCTCTGAAAAAGATGACAAATTCAGAAAGTCTCTCTTGGGGTGGTTGCTCTGTTATCAATCCCTCCAGCACTGGGGCAGCTGCTGCAGCCACAGGGTGCAAACTCTCAGTGTTCCCAGGTCCCAGACCGGAGCACGTTCAAGTAGGTCCAAAAAAAAGGAAAGGAGAAACAGTCCAGGAAGAAATTTGGACTGTTTAGCTAAACTAGCTAATGAGCAGAAGCAAGAGCAAGCAGAAGCAAGAGCGAGAGCTAGGGCGGAAAGCAAAAGCAAAAAAAAAACCAAGAACAGCACCAGGTACTGCCCCGTGTCTGTGTCCTGCCAGCCATGGGGGAGAGGCTGAGAGCAAAACCAAAACAGAACATTTGCTCTTCAGAGACAATCTGAAAGGCACAGAATATGATATCCAGCATGAACAGCACACAGCAATGGGGGTACAAGCATCACAACCTCACCCTAGGACAAACAGGCTCCTTTTGCTGCAGGAGGATGCCAAGGGACAGTTGGCAAACTAATGTGCTCAGGGCTGGCTGCAGGCAGAAAAGATGAAATAGATGGTGCTAAAGAGGGCTCCTTTAGCCCTGGCCAGACTCCTGACATGGTGCCAGCCAGCCCTGTGCCCACAAAGACAAGCACAGACCCTGGGGACAGGCTGCAGGGCAAGCAGGGCACGCTTTTGGCATCCTGCTCAGGGAGCACTGCTCCAGGAGGCTGCAGCACAGATTTCACCTTTTTCTTTCAGGTGATCTCACTCTGAAAACACAAAATATTCTAGTTATGTCTCAGGCTCACAGAGCCAGGAATTGCTTCCTGGCACAGATGAATTTGGTAATGTAGATGCAGGAAATTTCAGGAAAAGATGGAATTATTGATTACTAGCAAACCTTGAAAATTACATTTGAATGTTCAGTTTCTCTAAGCATAGAACAGACATGCAATTTAGAAAGAGTACATTCAAATATGTGTGACAGGTGGTTTTCTGTCAGAAACTTATATGTTCTCTAAGAGTTTGTACCTAAAAGACTTGAGCTTTGGGAGATACTCGGCATATGGTAGTTAAGGAAAAGCTCCTTTTAAAATTGTACTGCCACTATATCTAAATATAATCCTAAAGAGAGAGGGAGAGAAATATCGAAATCCAGGACTGTAATTATGCTTACCAACCTACTTCATTTATCAAAGCACATTAGAAAATGAGCAGAGAATTTAACTCAGGGAACCTATACCACTTTCAATTATCAGCCCTATAAATTACACGAGCAGTGAAATGCAATGAGATCAAAGACTCTGAACCATTTGATTTTCTTACACATGAGTGAGTGGCTACTGGGCACGCTGATCACTCACCAGTGCTGAGTAACTAGGGCAATGTTGAACCCCATACATGTGGCACCACTCACAAAGGCAGAGAAATGAACCAAGGGATACTCTGGAGGTTTGCTCAGCAACACAGGGCTGGTGTAGAGATAAGCAAATGTCTTATGAATGTGCTAATGAGTTTGCCTTCTAACCCCCATCAGCTAAAAATGCTGGGGCTAATTTATTTTTCTTTGTCTCTTTAGAATATGTATCTTCTCTGTAAATTGATATGCAGTCTCCTGAGTGTATTAAGAACATTTTCTAATTTCTAATCTGTTCAAGGCATCCTCCAAGATTTGGATTATACCACTATCAGCAGCCTGATATTATTTCAGGACATATTTTTTACAGACTAATAAACTTCACGCATACGTCATCTTTCTGAAGAGAGAGACAGATTTTACAATATTTAGGAAATTAATTTCATAGAAACCTTAAAAGACAGAAAATGCTGTCTTGAGCTATGAGTGGGATCCAAACCTATTAGCCTTCCTGTTTCCTTCCAACAGGTTTTACTCAGGTGTTGTCCAATTCTGCTTTTTTATATATGCTCCTGAATAAGTTCTATATATGCAGGGGAAAAGGAGGCTGGGACAAGGGAAGGAGGAAAAAAATCCACGTGAAGGCTTTATGTCTCCTGATCCTCTGAAGGGTTTTGGCACATAGCTCACATACTAAATAAACTGCAAATATTTCCTGCAATAATGGTAAATTTTTACTGTAAATATTTCCTGCTTCTTCCTGGACAAGGATGGGCTGTGCAGCACTGGCTTGGCTGCTGGGGTTTCAGCTTGGACCAACACAGCAGAAAAATCCTCCTCCTCCTCTCTGTAATGAAGACAGTAACTGAGAAATCTCAAGTCCATCACTGGCTTGTCACAACTGTGCATCATTCCTAACTTATGCTGGATTGCCAGCAATTTACAAGCCAGCCTTGTGATTTTACCTCAGACTTTAACCTTGTTTCTTTTTGCCCATAAAGATGAAGATTCTGCTGGTCACACAGCCAGTCTGTGTGAAAATGTGTGTGCCAAACCAAATCTTTGCTAAAGAGAATTTTAAGGCAGAGAGCAGAGGAGAAGAGGCAGTTCAACTTAATTAATGTCAGAGTTTGTATAATCCACTGAATGTGTAAAGGACTATATAATTGCTAGGTGTTATTACTAGTCTTGACTGAGTAATTCATGTTGAATTATGTGTTTGCCAAATGTCAACTCTCTGTTTGTGAACTGTCATTGAAAGAGCACGATTTTTTTTTCCCAGGATTTGTTCATAACTCCTCTCAGAATAGCTTCTGTCAGTAATACTTAGCCTGCTGCTTATTCATGAGCAATTCATCATAAGTGTCTGATAGCTGCAATTTGAGCTGTTTTGACTGCCCAGTTAGGTATTGGATCTGCTTCCTTTCAGACATTTGATGACTGTAACTTTGAACTTTGTAGTGCAGATGCTCACCCAAGACAGAATTAAATTTGGGTTCCATGAATACTGCCTAACATGTGCCTTAGCATGAAATGCAACCCTGTTTTAGCATTTGTAATATGGTACTGACTAGAAGTCAATCAATTTGAGAATACATTATTTTGAAAGTGACACAAATATTGAGTAAATTATAGTCCCTGTTCCAAATATTTACTGTCCAGACAGAACAACTGATCTCTCCAGCATTCTTGACTGTAGGAGAATAAATCGAGTGCCAGTAGGGTGATCTGAAATTGGAGATGGAAATTAAATTTTTTCACAAGAAAGCTTCCAGACCTATGTATCAAATAGCTGCAGATTGCTATATTTCAGAAAAATGTCTGTGCATGTGAAATAAACCCTAACCCCTTATGTTAGCTGGACACAAACACATGGAAATACATTGAACATTTCCTGAAGGAAAGGGAAATTAGGATGTAAATCTCAAATACCAAAGGGATGGGCACTAATTTCTAGAGCATTTCCTTAATCCTGTCTCAATGCTGCTCCATGCTGAATGCACCCAATATTTTATCCACTTCTATTATCTGCAAAGCAAAAGCAGTTTAAAACTGTGTACACTCTAAATGTTAAAATTATTTAAACTCCTAAGTCCCTAAAAATTCAAAAGTAATGCATCTATGAAGGTTATATTTTTTATTAAACTAAGGTATTTATTTTTATAAAATAATTTAAGAGTTTGCTACTTGCTGGTGTCTAAGCAACTAACAGGCAAGGATATTATGAGAAATCCAAAAGAGCTGGATGCACTAGATTCCCTTCACTTGGTTAAACTACAGTTGGTGTAATTAAAACAAAAAATAATAATTTCTCTGCAGGAAAAAAAAAGGAAAAAAATAACAAAATTAAAGTGAGGTTTAAAATCTCTTTGTCAATATATTATAACACATCTATGGAACAGAAGAGTCCCATCAGTCTTAGTGTAATTGAGATTGTTTCCACCTAATGTTTTTCAAAGCAGTGCACATTCTTCATTATGTTTTTAATGAATCACTCTTTTTGAACAATTTCCTTTTTCTCTTTCTTGAATTTGAAGTAACAGAACATTTTGGGAAATTGTTGTGCTTGCCTGTATCAGACCAGGATACCTCCTGCTCATGCAGAAGGTTCCAGTGAAGGTGGAGACAATAACCTGGTGTCAGTTATCCCTGAAATTACCCTGCATCACCTTTAGTAAGGGTACAAGAACTCTTTCACTGTAGTTCTTTGGACAAAAGAGACACAGAAGGCAAAAAACTCTCACTGTCTATGATGATAAAAAACAAGTTTTAATAGGAACAAGGGAAAAGTTATTGCTTTAATTCTACTGAGACAGATTATTTGCAAGAGCAGCAATTTGACTGGGAGAACTGGGAGGGCTTTTTGTGATAGAAGAATTTTCAGATTATGGGGAAACTCCACATTTCTGAGTAAATTTTACTCATGTGTAGTAGAATTTAAAGATTCCCAGAGTACTTGTGAACCTAAAAAAGAGATAGACAGGATTGATACAAATTCCAGCTTCAACCTAATCTTACACTCCTGGAAATGAGTGGCAAAACACCTCCTGACTCCACTGGAAATAAAACCACAAACTATTGAAAACACATATTGATCCATATTCTACCCTGCTGGATAGCTCATTTTATTCCTTTTTTGAATAAGAATGTAGAGAAGGAATTTGTAAATATTATGCCATCTTCTTAGAAAAATGGATTTTTCATTTTAAAATCCATTTTCCTTTAAGTATCTGAAGTTTCAAGAAAGTGAAATAATGCAAAATACCAAACTAAAAGAGTTCAAGGCCTTATTCTGACATGATTTGTATCTAGTGCATATTATTTGACTTTTGCTGGGGTTGCCCAGACATATGTTAGGATAATTATAGGGGAAAGAATGTAATTGTGGTGTGCAGTGCTGGTTGAAGCTGACAAATAGCAGGTTGTTATGTATAAAACATGTGCACACATAGAGTAACAACATGTTAAATATCTCATTACACCCCGATAGATAGATAGTGTTGGGAGGATGCAAATTAGAGTACCAATTATTCCACAGCAGTGGTAATGAAGCAGCAGAGTCTTTATTCAGAAGCATCTCTATTTGTGCAGCTCACAATGACTCTCCTCAGGGGAAGCACTTTGAATGGTTTGATGTTGACCTCCAAGCTGCTGCTCCCACTCTCAAAATTTCGTGTGTTAAAGATGCATTTGCGTGAGAGAGAGGACTCTGGTGACAGGGAAGGAAAAACAGAACAGAACAGAGTAAGTGGAATATTTCAGAGGGAAGGATAACTACGGGAGAGGGGACTTGAGGTAAAGGAAAACAAGCTATGGGATATGACACAAAGAACAGTGTCTGAGACAGGAGAAATGCCACAGAGAGCCGGGGACTTGTCATCATATTCAACATCAGTCTCAAACACTGATTCTCTGCTCTCTTTAAAAAGGTTTCCTTATGCTTCTGCATTCCACAGTTATTTGTCAGTCCAACAAATACATGAACAAAGATGAAATGTCAGCAAATACATCAAGGTCTCCTTCTGTAGGTTGTGCATTCTCCAAGTGCCAATCCAGCCTCCCAGCTGCCCAGGCTGAAAGATGGAGCTGCTTTCAGCTCCTGCAGGAGCAGGTACTGCCAGGAGCACAGAAGGAGCACTGTGGCAAAAGCATGTTCAGGTTGGACAGAAGGACCACATTCACTCATTCCAAATTGTCCTTTGCAAGGTGGCAGGTTTTCCCCAGATTTTAAAGCTTTTCTTTTACCTTTTATCCAAAGAACTAATTAATCATGATAAGCAATCCCCCCTTGTGCTATAATAAATAGCTCAGACAACATTTTAATGCAGCAAAAAATAATCTGCACTCTCAGAGATGTCAGGAGACACAGTGTCACGGGCAACAAAGCTGGAATGCCATGTCCATTCTCAGATCACCAGGACAAGAAAATCATGGACAAAGTTCAGTGGAGACTCTGCCTTGCAAGAAGAGTCTGAGAGCTTGGAGGTTGGATCCAGGGATTCCTCAACACCTGCCCAGCCATGCAGGGAAGAAGGGATCAAAAAAATGAAACCACAGTGGTGTGAGTAAAAGAGACAACAGGATTAAACTGAAACATGAAAGGATCACACTGGCCATGAGGAAAGTCTTTTACTCCATGAGGAAGACAGAAAGCATCTGAAGACATATAGAATTCGTTTAGACATGAATTCTCTATCTATACATATATATCTATATAAATCTATATCTCTCTCATTATATAGATGGAGAATTCATGTCTAAATTATAAAGAGCTGCACAAGGACCTAGAAATTACTTGCTGCAGGGAACAATGGCCTTGCTCTCTGAACAAGAGGAGAGATTAGGGAGAGTGTGAGGTGCTGTGCAATGGGGTTTCTGCAGGCACTGATTTCCAACCCAGACAGACTTTGTGAACTTCCTCTGAATCCAGCTCCCCACTGCTTATGGAGCAGGAAGAATCTAGCTCTCTACTTTGCCATAATTCTGTCCAGGAAATGCAAAATTTTCAAGCCCAGTTTTAACATATGCAGAGGATCTTTCTGTGGGATTGAGTCTGATTTTCTATTGTGGAAATCACCGTTGTGTAGAACAAGAGGAAGGAGATAATTTTCAGATATGTGGTGAATTCTGGCATTGATAAGTAAGCCAACACCTTGTAAGCCTCTGTAGGATATGTTGAGAATTTCAACGAAACTGAGGAAATAACAGGGATTTCAGGGAAAGTAGGACACTCAGATTCCTGCCTCGCTTTTTCAATTCTTTTGAAAATCCAACCTGGAGAGTATATCAATCAAATGTTAAAGAGGTGAGCACTGGGAAAGGAGATATGCATCCTGGAGGCATCTCTTTTTCTTTAAATAACATTTTAAACCCAAAAATATTCAATATTTAAAGTTAATCCAGCAATATTCAGGAATTGCACCATGAAATTGTTATAATACATTTTGACATCAATTAGGGTCTCGGGGTTTTTGTATGACATTCAAAAAGGAAGGTTATAATAAACAGTGAGGTACAATGGACTATCATATTATAGATACATTGCTTGTTTGCTCTCTTAAACTTGTGAGGTTTTATATTATTTAATATCGCTTTATAATTTTCTGATAGGAGACTTCAAAGAGATCAGTGTATTACAGCAGATTTGTCTGCCCTTTTTTGGTTATTAAAAGACAAGAAATAAGGGAAATCATAGACAGATCATTAAATGCAATACCAAAGCATTGGAAAAGATAAAGGGAAGATATCTGTTTCATGCACGATTTATATTTAGTGCTGAACAGTGGGGATTTTCCCCCTGTAGTTCTACAGATCAAGCCATTGGAGGAGGAAAAGATTAGAGGAACATTTGCAGTGGGGTACAGTATTATTTAGGTTTGAAACTGATGAATTGTGAAACACAGATGAAAATGGAGAGTGGTACAAATCACTGCAGTTGAACCCTTTTAGCTCATAGTGAGCAGCTGACAATTGAAAAGAAACTGGCTACTCTCTGGAAATATATTGCTACAGTCTGTCTTGAAAGCTCTTTTTGTGAGTCACTCCATCTCTTCTGTAAATAATCATTATCAGAATGGTTTGAACCAGTGTTGGCTCTGACAGCACTGAACTTTGTGGAAGTCCTTGTTTGAAATCAAAACTTTTTTTGCCAATCGGGATAGTTTAAAAAGAAAAAAAGATTCCTTTATGTGTTAATGCTTTACAAATTGAGCCTTAAATTAATTAAAAGCTAGCATGGTTTTATGTAGGCTTGTGGAGCAAAACAGAATACTCAGTGTTGTGGAGTTTATTTCAGAGTAGTAGATGAAACAGCTCTAGAGTAGATTCATCTCTGGCTAGGAACAAATCAGAAAACATTCTTAAATATTTAAGAATATCACTCACTCATTACGTACATTAAAATTTGCCATGGATTTTAGCTTTATATTTTGATTAATGATTTAATGTGTATTTGGTAAAACTGACTTTCATCTGCTCATTCACTGCGTGGATTTTACAAAGAGCTTCTGGATCTGCTACATTTACTAACATCTTCAGTAATGCAAACATCCAGCTTTGTTCACTCATATTGGTGAATTAAATGCTAATAAGATTGATACTGGCAAGGATATCAAAAAGAAAATATATTTGGAGCTCAGAAGTGATTACATCTGCTGAAAACAATACATCGCTAATGGGATATTTGGATAAATTGGAAACTGTGATTAATCTATTTAGGTTTCAGGATTTTTCTGGTTTACAAGACATTTTGAAATAACCTATAGCAGCCACATTACATAAAAAACTAATGTTTTTCCAGTGTGACATTTCAAAGACTTTGATTTCCTTTGTGTGACTACATTACCTACAATTTCTATAAACTTCTGCAGAAAAAATATTCAGCTTTCCATCAGGCTGAGGCTTCACTTGGTCTGATATGCTACAGATCTTCAAGATTTACAAAAACAACTGGCAAGCAAACCACTCCAAGCTCCCAGACCCTTACAGTAATTTTCCTTGCAACTTCAAGATTTTTCATCAAGTGGCAGAGGCAATGTCTAAACTGGGTTACTACAGAGATACCTGCTGGACAGAAAATACAAGAGCTGCTTATTGCTAGAAATACTGCTAGTTAAAAGGAGAAGGAACCTGTTGTTAGAAGCCAGTAGGCACAAGCAGTGTGCAGAAAAAGCAAAGCAGGGAGTGACCTCAGGAACGTGGTGACAGAAGGAAAGTTTCACAGGACAGGGACCCCACAGGACAGTGGGGTGTGCCCCAGAGCACCAAGAGGCCCTCTGCTCATGATTCAAAAGGAGAAATACATTAAAGATGATTCCAAAAACTGCCAAATGATTTGGCCAGCATCCAGGCATGAGTCTGGATTCTGCTCACTTGAATGAGTAAGAAGCTCTTGAGTTGCAGTGGTGGATACTGGGAGTATTCTGGGTATATAAACTGTGTATTTACTGTGTCTTTACAGCTTGTCAGCACATCTGGCAGCAGCTGTGCTCAGAGAGCACAGCCCCTTGCTGGGAGCTATTGGCTCCCTCCCTTCCATCCCAGGTACCTGCCAGATGGATTTTGCAGGCTGGGTTGAAACACAACTGAGCTTTACAGGGTCAGAGGTTAATAGGTGCACGTGGAAATGAATTCCTTAACTGAGGAAAGTGCAATGTTGGTTTCCAAATATTGTGACTCCCTTGTTCAGCCTTTCCAGAGCCCCCTGGTTTCTAGAAGGTTTCTGCCAGAGGAAACAGCTACAGCACTGTTAGTTCAGGGTTTGCTGTGCTGTGTGAATTGCAGCACAGAATCACTTGTTATGGATGTGAATTAGCTGGTGTTATGTTAACTAGCATTATGGAGCAATCTAATGCTAATTAAAATTGTTTGTCGCTGTTCTGCAGTATTAAATTTTAATTGGAGTACATAGATCTCTCACTTGACTAGTGCAGAATTAAATAATTAATTGATATCCTGGTTTAATTCCAGATATTCACTGCCATCTCACTCTATTTTCAATAACTTCAGCAAGCTTTGAAATATGCTGCAGAATGATACCAAAAAACACACTTTTTAAATGAAATTTGAAGATAATAGTATTTATGTTAAATGAATTCTTGAGTTCTTTGAATTTTGAGCTTGCTTTCATAATCTATCCTGTTCAAAAATTTCTGAGGTCCTAATCAGGGCCACCTATCTCAATGATGTATTGAATCATCCAGGAAATTGTCCACAGTTTAAAAATTAACTAAGCTCATTTCTACTTCTAGCAATAAACATTTAGGACCTTTGAACTGATATTTGCCTCTGAGCTTTTAAAAATTTACATCTGTATAACAAATAAGTTAGCTACTAAAGAATTTACACTTCTTGCAGAAGTGAAAGGAAAAAGGAAAAAAGTGAAGAAATTGCTTTCTTTCACAGGTGTTGCAGACCAACCAAGGTATTGCTAAGCCTTTAAGGACTTGTCACTCTAAATCTACTCTAAAAATGAAATAATGTTTTATTCATAATGAAGGATTTATCAACAAACACATTGGAAATTTACTGAAAGCTTCCAACTGTGGCAACTTGGCAAAGCAACACATTTTGGCATTTTATTCTCTCTGTACATATGTTTCACTCACTTAAATGTCATTGAGAATTAGGATGCACATTCATCAAGAGAGTCTGCCACTTTAGGACCAGATTTGTCATCCTTTATCTAACAAGCAGTCTCCCTGAAGCTGGTGGGTGTGATCCTGATTCTGAAATAGTTAAGAGCAGTCAGGAAGCACACAATTCCAGCAGGAGCTGTGGGCTTGTGTCACACACTGCCTCCCTAGGAAAGTGTTGAAGGGTGGTAATCTGATCCTGTGGCTCCATCTTGATTTCTGGAGTTTATTTGCCTGAATTCCTTGGGAGTTTCACTTGGACATTCCTGTCCCTCTTTCCTTCGCTCCTTCAGCCCATGGAGTTTATGCTATCACCTCTGGAAACCAATGATTGCTGGGGCTTATTTTCCATTATGAGAGGTAGAAAATGAAAGCCACAGGTTTATTGGGGTTTTTTTTCCCATTTTTCTGGAGCATTTATAGGATTTTAATTTACCCCAAACCAGAACTCTTGCAGTTGTGCACATATTTTGCTCCTGAGAAACAAAAGCAATTTGTTGTTGGCATAAGAATGAAAACACTGAAATAACTGTGGTATTTATCTCCTTAAGAAAGAATTTTTCCAACATTTTCATGAATAGGGATACTTAAGCTCCCCATATTTGAATAGGTGAGTTTGTTTTAAGGCAGGCAGTGTAAAACAGGCTCTCCACTGGATGCCAGCTCTGTTGGCACACATGTCCCAGCAGCACAGACTGTCAGCAGCTACTGCTTTGTTCCCCCCGGTCCTTTAAGCCATATGAAACAGGGATAGAGTGTGAGAGATTCACATTTAGGAACTGTTTAAATAAAAAATAAGGTGTTTTCTGTCTTTCACTCAGTTGTAAACAAAATTAAGTCTGTATATGACTCATACAGACACTGGACCCTATTCTCTGTTGCTGCCAATGAATGTGAATGTAACACACTGTTTAAAACTCTCTTGGAAAAACTTGATATTCCAGTTCTTATTGAAAAGTTCTTATAAATCTGTCCCAGTACTTTATTATGACAGATAACTCAAGAGTATAAAACAGAGTTAACAAGAAATTTTACAGGCACACTTTTTAATGCAATGAAATACTATTTTTTTTCAGTATGATCTATTCATTCATTTTATTACAGTGAGTTAATAAATGCTTTATTTTCCCCTCTCTGTTGAAAAGAGATAATTGGAAATGATGTCACTATTTGCCTGTGGATCACCAAGAAGCAGGAAATTAACAGTTACTAATGGCATGAAGCAGTGTTGGGGTGGTTTAGGCTGGATACTGGGACAGGGCTCCTCATCCAGAGGGTGTTTGGGCACTGCAACTGCTCCCCAGGGAAGTGGTCCCAGCATCGAGCCTGACAGAGCTCAAAAAGTGTTTGCACAACACTCTCAGGCTCACAGTGCAATTCTTGGCATGGATATGGCCAGGAGCTGGATTCCATGATCCTGGTGCATCCATTCCAAGGGAGGATCTCCTCTGATTCTGTGATACTACAGATGAAATCATATTAGTCTAGCCAGAGAACCTTCCAGCTGACAGAGCTGCCAGAAAACCTCGAGTTTGCCTTATTTAATTTCTGGTGCTTCCAGGGTGAGTAGGCATAAGAAACAAAGATGCCAGGAATCCAGCTGATTTTGGTGTTGCAATGCCCACACTGCATGAGGGTAGCCTGAACACTGGGATTTCACTCTGTTCTTTAACCCCAGAGTGAGGAGGTCTGGTAAGGACTGAGAGGAGGGACTTCAAAGAGTGACTCCATGGGAGCTCAGCGTTTCACAAAAGTGTGTGGAAAAATATTCCCACAGGGTGATAAACTGGTACATGTTGATTTCTAAAATGATAATGTTGATGGAACTTTTTCTGAACTGACAAACCTCTCTGACTTTAAGCTCCTTGTCTTTCAGATGATACTGTAAGGTAGTATGTGACCTTTCAGGATATTTATGATGTGAACTGGACTGCCTTTAAAATTATAATCCTTCAACTGTCAGTACATCCTTGCAAAGTTCAATAGATTCATAAATAATGGAAGTTAATATTCTACTACAAGGCTTATGTAAATTATAAAGGCAGATATATATCAGCTGGAAATAAAAACAATATTTTTTCCATTATTACTTCCAGTATTACTTCAGGTTCAGATATGAAAATATTCCAAGAGTCATATTCAGAATAAAATTTGTACTGCTGATTCTAGTAGCTTATCTTTTTCCTTCAAGAGGGTTCATTCTTGCATTTTCCAGTGTGCTGATTTAGTCCTTTTGGCACTTACCCAAATTCAAAAGTAAAATAAAGCCTTGATGCTGCAGTAACATTTCCAGCCTCCTCTTTATCTCCATTGTATTGCAAATATTTATCCTTTGCTCTCATGCAGCCTCCCACTCAGAAGAGTCTGCCAATCTTTTTAAAAGCTTAGGTCAGGAGATTCTTCTCAGCACAGCAAAGCTTTCTTGGAAACATAGGAAAGGTCACACAACAATAGGAGTAGCATCAACATTTTGGCTATAATCCTTCATACCTAAATGGTTATGACTTCTACTGGCATAATAATTGGTTCAGTAACAAATGCTTTTGGTGAGGGCTGTAATTTAACTTTCCAAAACCAGCGGTGATTTCCCTAGGGGAGCTTAGTCTTGTGGAGGATGCAAAAGCTATTTTTGCATGAATTAGCAAGCATTTATTAACATGTTGGTTTTATCCTATCCAGAGATGGGAGCTGAGGTCCAGTAAGATTAAGAATCCCTGTCAAAAAACGGCTTGGTCATGCAGAAGTAAAGCTCTGTAACTCCTAAGAACCTCTCCTTCCTAAACTGTGTTGCACACAATAATTGCAAGTGTGCTGCATGGAAAACAGGACATAGTTTAATAACAGCATTGAGAACAACTAGCATGCAAAAAATCTGCAGCATCTTGAAAACTAACACATTTAAAAAGCTACAAGGCAGTTCCAAGCAGGAGGAAAATAGCACATCAGTCTTGCCCATGGGAGGTGCTGAGAAGTAGACTCTTGCTTTCAAGAACTACCTTTTTTTTAGGTTTTTTGAAGTATTGACTGAAGGGAAGGGGCAATTTCAGCCGACTTTTCTGGTCATACTGTGGATTTTCAAGGGAAGTTTCACCCCACAGCTGCTCATCTGCAGTTCAAAGAGAAAGAGAGAGGAGAGGGAGGCAGTTCTCTCTGTCAGCAGATTCCTTCCTGTGACAGAAGAGTAAAATAAAACACTGTTATCAGAGATTTCTGGTGTACCTGGTGCAGCAAACATCTTCTTCAGCTTTGGCTCACACTCTGTGCTGCAAGGGAAAGGGCTGCACATGGTGTGGACGAGGCAGAGGGGACGAGCTGTGCTCATCCATCCCCAGCCTTGCCCACAGCATCCACTCCTCTGTCCCTCCACTCCGGAGGGAGCAGGATTTATCTGGGATCTGCCCTGCCCATGGCAGGTTTAGCTTCTCATCTCAGAACTCTCCCCACTGATATTTTTTTTCCAGGCATGGAGTAGTCTGAGCATCACCCAAAATCTTCTAATGCACAATGACTTCATTGCACAGCCACATTCCTGGGCACTGCCTATATCAGAGAGTTTTAAAAAACAATAATTTCTTATGTTTGACTCAACCAATTTAGACGCTTCTTTGGGCTTTAAAAATCCAATTTTATCCACAGTAAAAATCTCCTCTCATTTTGACCATTCACACTACTGAGACAGGGGCAAGTTTTCCTGCTTGAAGATTTTCCAGGAATTGTCGTAACTCACCAAAATTTAACTAGAGAATAATAAACCTGGTTAATCCTGTAAAATTTTACAATGCAACAGTAAAACTATCAGGTTTTTGCTTTTCTGCAGGGAATATCTATCTCAGCCCCATGACTTATGTTTGAGAAGGCTTATTATTCAAAGAACTATATTAAAAAACTCCCGTAATGTTAATTATATATCCATAAGGAAAATAAGAAAAAAAAAAAAAAAGTAAGAAATACAAAATATTATGAGTCTTAATTCCAAGTAGAAGAGAATGCTTTCCTTTCTTTTAATTAAAGTTTTTGCTTCTTCATTTAAATACCTGTCACTGCTTCAAGTTTGCTTAGGGCAGCAAAGCAGAAAACCTCTTTGGTGCAACCAAAATTTTAAAAAAGCTATTGGCCTTCCATTAATGTGGAATTATTAGGTGTATTTCTTATCAGCACAGTTTGTAATAACTGTGCCAAACCAGAGCTTTCTATTTGCCATCTTTGCTGTCTTCTAGCAAGTCAGACAGGAGAATCTATTTCTGCTCCAATTTTTTGGGTGTTTCTGACACATTTCTTGCTCACTCTCTCTGAAAATCCAGCCTTATGGACACATCTGCATTGCTGTGGTTAATGCTCCAGAAATGCTGCCAAAGCCAAGAATTGCTATCTGTCTAGAGGAGATGAGCTCTAAAGTACCCCCAGGGCCAGCTCTGGGGAGAATTCCCTAAAATTATTAGGGAGAGCCTTGGCATATGGAGGACTCCTCAGCAATATCCAAAACAAAAAGCAGTCACATGCAAGTGAGAAAGGGTTTGAGGCCTCTGCCTGTCCCACCTGCCCTCTGAACTCTGGTTTCCCTTTGCAAAGAGCCCTAATGGCACCTGCCACAAAGACAGATAAGATTCCTGAGTCCTGGGAAAAGCAAATTTCAAGGCAAACCTCCCACAAGCACTTTGGATGAGTGCAGAGCCAGGCAGTGTCACAAGTTCAAACCATTCCACAGTTCAGCCTATAAGTTCATGGCACAATTTTTCTGTACACTTTGTATAATCCCAGCAGCCTCCATTGAGTCTTGGCAGAGTTAATGATTGTAACAGTCTTTGGAGATTTAGAAACTTAAAAAGCTTTTGGGAGAGGGGGAAAAGTGAACTTTCTCTTCTCTTTGCAGAAAGAACTTTAAGCCTTTGTTCCCTTTTTGCAGGGTGTCTGGATGGATGCATCTCTTGAAGCAGATGTACTGGAACTAACACATAATGACTGACTGACATTAAACCGGGGACTCTTTGGTGTGAGTTAGCCCAGATTGCCTAAACCTTTGATTTCACCTAACTCCAGGCATAATTCCATTAATTCTGTAAGCCTTTGTTTTGCTTTTAACAATTACTGGCAATTTCTTATGTGTCCTTCCAATATGGCCACAGTATGTTGTATTTACAAGTTCACTGTATGACAGAAAGACTTGCTAGTCTGTCTCATCTCACAATTCCAGTGGCTTCTTGATGATTTTTTTCTTTTCAGCTTCCCTATTTCATTATCATAAATTTTTGTATTTGGTTCACCAAACTCTTTGCACCTACAGCTTAAACTCAAGCAGGGACATTCTGGAAAGATCATTAGTGTGAACGTAAAATGCAAGAGCTTCTAGGGGTTAAATCAAAATCTCACATATACTGTACTCATTTTTAAAACCTAAACAACATGAGGACTTGCTAGTTTCTTAGGTTTTGACTAAGGTATCTTTAGGTAT
This sequence comes from Thryothorus ludovicianus, assembly GCA_013397245.1. Taxonomy (NCBI): domain Eukaryota; kingdom Metazoa; phylum Chordata; class Aves; order Passeriformes; family Certhiidae; genus Thryothorus; species Thryothorus ludovicianus. The sequence goes on along the minus strand of VZTB01009772.1, from coordinate 418,291 downwards.
ACATAAAGGACAAAAAAATAACCAAATATTAAAAATAAAATCAACTGTACGTGGAAAGTTTTCTCAATTTCTTCAACTATTCTATTTTTGCTGGCAGCTAAAACAAGGCAGAACTATTCCTATCACTTGCTGCTATCCTTTAGCCCTTTGCCAGCCCATTTCTTTTTTAAAGCCCATTCTTCATTAAATTCATTCTGCATCAAACAGCAGAATTGGTGTCTTGAGGTGGCACTGAACACATCTTACACAGACCATGCCCTGCATGGCCCTAATCACTCCACAATAACTGACTTGTGTTTCATATATTTTTCTCTGAACTAATCCAAGGGAAGAAGTTTAATATGGTCACTGTCCAAACCATTTCAGCTCCAGAATACATATCAGGTGGCAATTACAGAGCCTTAGATGCACAGCTTTTCATCTTTGCTGTTTGTAATCCCACATGGTGTATGAAAAACTCCTTTGCAAAGTGAAATATCAGGTTCAAAAGTTGCTTTGATGTGAGGACAAAAGCCCTGATTCTTCTTTTGGACTAAAGTAAGTCTGTTGAAGACTGTGTTGGAATTCCAAAAAATAAACTCAGTCTTAATTTCACACCTTTTTTCTGCCAGTTTGTTTTACTGAGTGTCACAGTTTAAAATATGCTCTCAAGCAAACAATAGAAACAATCAAAAAAACAACTGCCACTGTACTTCCCTCAAGAAATTACTTCCGTCTAGAAATAATTCTATTAGTTTGCATTAATTTGCTTCAATTATTTAGTCTTAAACCCACATATTTAAATATAATTATCTGCTGAAAACCTCACAGTACAATCAACATTAGTCACTAACAACTGCTTTTTTTTTTTTTTTTAATGAATTGGTTGCAGAAATTGTTATTTCAAGAGAAGGCAAAGATGACTAATTTCAATCATTTCATATTAGGGAGAAATTCTTCACAAGCGTCTGTGAAAAGAAAACTGCTTCGTTTCTCTGCAGATTGGCAGATCCCCTGCTAACACCCAGAGAAACAGGGTGAGAGGGAGGGCCTGTGGCTCCCAGTCCTGCCTGATCACACAATTCTGGAGTGCTAAATGGGCAAAGTGGTTTCACCAGAGCTCCCAGACCTCGACCTGCTATTGCTCCCCACTGCCCTGCCACCCCTGCCACAGCTCCAGGGCCACCCAGCCACCACTCCCTGCTGCATCAGGGTCCAGCAGACAGGACTGGCATTGAAATCAGGTTTGCTTCTGGGGTTTTCAGATGAATACTCAAACTCAGCTATGTATTTGGGGGAATAAAATCATTTGGGGGAATAAAATCATTTGTTGTGAGATTTGCTTCTCCAGGGCTCTAGGCCAAGTTCCTCAAGGCCCATAATGGTCTAAAACCAGGATCTCTGAGCTGGGATGGACCCACAGGGATCAAGGCAAATTCCTGGCCCCAAGAATCCCACCACGGGTATTTTACACCTGATATGAACCCACAGAGACATTTCCATGAACTCTCATAAGAGTTGGACAGAGTTATCCTGTTCTAATTCTTCCAAAAGGGAATTTCTTCCCAGCTCAGGAGCCTTCAATGATTGTCAGGGCAGCTGACCTCACACCTTCCCTGGAAAAAGCCAGGCTGTGCTGGGCTCTGCACCATCCTCACTATTGATTTCCACGCTCTTGCCTCACACACCTGGTCTGCCAAGTATCTCCCCCATCTAGAAGAAAATGAATTTTGGAATTGGAAGGTAATAAAATGATCAGAAGGAAAGAAAAGCAGGCAGAAACTCTAAAAAAAAAATATCTATAAAAAGAAGCAAACCTTTCATTAGAGTGTAAGAACCACATATGCAAATTAAATTGCTCAGCACGTGTATCCACAGGCACCATCTGGGGACACTGACTTGCTGATCATTTGTAAAGGAAAGGAGATAATTCTGCACAAAGACTGGAGAATACAGACTGGGGGTGGAGAGGGGCATGGGAGTTATTGGTTGGTATGTAACCAATTCTTTTGGATCTTCCATTTGACTCAAAAAGACAGAGATCATTCAGGACACCCCTCCGGGGTCCCATAAAGCTGAGAACCTGCTCTATAAAATCAGGGGATCTTCCAACTGTGCTTCTTTCAGCAAAGCCAAAAAAACCAATAAAATTTACTTATTAGAAAAACAAGTTACAAGCCTATGCAAAAGCAAATGAGCTGCTACAAAGCTTTAGCACCAGCTTTCTTCTTTGCTGACTGAGTACCACCCACATCCTCTGAACCACAGATATTCTGAATGACTGAAAACTACAGTTAAAGCAAATCTACCTTTACAAAGCCAGATGAGAGTCCTGCCTGGAGTGTGTTCAGAAATCCAAAGTTTCTCCTCAGGATGCCCGTACATTTAAACGAATACAATCTTATTCTTTTAAGTTGAAATTTGGTTTGGGTTGTTTTTTCTGTAGTGTGGTGTTTTGTTTTGTTTTGTTATGAAGTTTTTTTGGTTTTGTTTTTGGGTTTCGAGTTGGGTTTCAAGTTGGACACTTTTGTTTTTGTAAAATCATCAGCAAGCCAGAATAGGCCGTGAAAAGAATGCAGAGACTCTTTGGTTTCAGTAATTTAGTACCATCCACTTTCATCATCAGATGTAACTGTTAAAGTTGCTGTGCAACACATCCTCAAACAAAGGGGTGTTTTGGAGGAGCTGAAAATGCTGTTTGCTTTTAGTTTAATAAAAACCAAAAATAAAGGAGGGTAAGAGCTCTGCCTGAAGTCTCAGTGTGTATTTCCCAAACTGTTAAGAAACAAAAGCAAATCTGAGCTGAAAATCACTGTTATCTACATACCTATACATTCTTAAAACTACAGAAAATACAGCAAATTAAAGGAAAAAAATCATGATAGCTACAAGCAGCTCAAATTTAAACCTTAGTGTGTCACTGGAAGCACCTAGATTGTACAATAGGCTTATCTTGTTCAGCATTTCTATTTTTGAAATTGGGATCCAGCATCTTAACACCCATCTGTGCAAGAATGTTAGAGCCATATATTTAAATGAGACACTGCAAAGAGTGGTTGAAAACTAGAAGACTGATCATTAGCAGACCACAGCATAATCTAATTCTCAATATCATTATCTACACCATCCTCCAAAATGTCTGCACATAGTAAAAATTCCTGTATGACTGCTATGTGGAAAAGATATTGTGGCTGTGAAAAATGAGTAAACATTTTTATGGATACCAGTAATGTTCCATCCCCAGTGTCTGGTACACAGTAAGCAGCAACCTATCTTAGGAAATAATCATTATAAAAGGTTATGTAATTAAGGCTAAACAGATCAAATGATTGGTACCTTTTCACTTTTTCTTTTTGCTGAGCTGTATGAGACCTTATAAATATTCAGCCTTGATAAAACACCTGAATGAAAGAGATAGCTCAGTGTGCTGCCTCTTAGATAACAAAAAAGTCTCGTTATGACATGCCTGAACGTTTTTGTTTTGCTGACAACTATTGCAAAATCCAGAAAGAACAGGAGTAAATTGCTTGAATACTTACAATAAAATTAATTTAATTTTCTTTGTGTCTTAGAAAACCATTTATTGTTGCTGTCAAGCTGAGCAGGACAGTGCATGGTTCCAGCAGCAGAGTAGCAAAATGTGTTTTTCTTTGACACAAAATAAAACTAAGCTAGTTTAAAGTTCTGCATTTCTCTGAAGATAAGTGCCTGAATTGCAGTCCAGCAGTGCTCCAGGAGTACAAACTGCAGTGTTTCACAAACAAGTTTAGCCCTCATTGACTAGCAAGAGAGTTACATCAATAAGCAGGTTGCCCAGACTGGTAAGGCTTGTTATGTTGACACAGCCTATTACTTTCTGCTGAGGGAAATTCACTCTCCCAGATGGCCAAAAAAATGATTTAGCGCCAAGTGCCATCAGCCTGAAATGGCACATGTTTTCTGGTCACAAAAAATGGCAGTATCTTTAACTTGAAAGCAAAAGAAGTTTTAGAGTAGGGAGCTTTTCCACATTTGGGCAGGTGTTTAAAATTGATGTACCTTGTGTGGGAACACCAGTTAAAATTATTGCCTTTATTTGCATTTGAGGCTTTAAGGGGAAAAGAAAGACCTGGCTGTAATTCAGGGGCTGGGATAGTTACTGAGATTAAATTTATTTTTTTTAATGATAAATCATAGAATTCTGCCCACCCCTAATACTAATGCTTTGTTGGATGAAGTGCCTTGGTATTTCTATAATTTGATCACTGTAGATGACTTGCTTAGAGAAGGCATTGAAAGTTCTGTAATCTTGTGTTATATCAAATGACTTGCATCTGCAAAATCAGTGTACAGGGAGATTTCAGTGTGTCTAGTGAATTGATCAGATTTTTTTCTTCTGGATGCAGTGAGTGGATACCAAAACTTCCTCTAAATGCTACTAAACATATTTACCAGGTCTTTTTTTTTTTTGCTCTCTGTAATGCCTAAGGCATTTGCAATGCAGCCAGCCCTCAAAGCTGTAGCATTGTAAACAGCAGAAATAAAAAATGACAGGGGACATCACATGGGTAACTGCTTGATTCTGGAAAGAGTGAATGGGAAACAGAAGAAGGAAAATGTATTTAAACTTAATTAAAAGTCATTTGCACTTCTAAGTCAAGAATTTGAAAGTCAATTTGTCTGTCATTCACCTGCAAATCTTGGGGATAATTTTCTTCTGAAGTAGTAGATAACATTTTACTTTCAGAATAGCACTGAAAAATGGAGACATTAAAGTATAACCTGACAGAAATGATTCAGTAGTTACACAATTACATTTGACCACCTGTGGCAATGTGACAAAAGTAAAAAAAAAGAGAAATTACTAGGAGAAGCAGAACACTGTCATTCAAAACATCTGAAAATGCTAAAGGTTTTAAATGATACAGGGCTGTGCACCCCTAAAGCTTATGCCAGACTTCAGTCTGTCACAAGGGTGTCTCATGTCACATGTTTTCTTTATAAGAATTGCAGCCCAGCCAAGTGCCAGTCCTCGCAGGGATCCTGTGTCACCAGCCTGGGCTGCATGTACCAATAAACCAAATGAAAGGCCCTGCCCAAGTGGGGACAGGAAGCAGCCACGGCAAGCCAAAAAAGAAAAGAGCAGAAGCTTTTCAGCCTTCTCACTCCTGGCTCCCCAGAACAGCCCTCACATGGTTTTGGCAGAGAGGGATCGCGGCTCAGCCTTCCCCAGGGAGCTGTCAGGAATGGCCAGTTTACAGCAGAAACTGAACTCCAAAGATATTCCAGCAGGAAGAAAGTATTTCAGACTGGACAGTGTCTGGGTAGGGTTAGCAGAGATGCTGACCCCCCAGTTTTAGAGGCTGCTGAGCCCCCCAGTTACTGTGGCTAACAGACACAGGGTACTCAGAAAGGTATCGGGTTATCGAAAAACCTAGGGCTGCTCTTCTGTTTGCTCTGCTTGTTTACCTACCTTTAGTAGTCTGGATATCCTGGCACTAAATCTTGCTCAATAAATGCAAATGTGTGTGTTTGCATGGCTGTGAGGGAGGAGTCACTCTGACCTACTAGCTGTACCTCTTATTCTGAGTGCAAAGTGCAGGGAGGTGAAACAGGCAAACCCAGCTTTCTCCACCTCCGTGAGGGAAACAGATCTGAACAAAGCCAAATATGCAGAGGCATTTTGAAGGCTCTGTGTTTGCAGAAATATCACAGACATGGAAGTATCTCTGCAGAAATGCTCGGGGCCAATGTGAGGGCTGGCACACACAAACCTTGGGTGTTGGGGATGTTTCCTCTCTGGCAAACAGGAGCAACAGGCAGAGGTGTTCCTTATTGCTCTGGCTTTGAGCAAGCCCAAACAGAACTCCCAGTTTGTCAAAAAGAGTGTAGAAAGTGAAACCAAACTTCAGTTTGCTGCTTCTCTGGTGAAATATTTGTTATTTTCACTGTATTTTGTTACATCATAAGAATCCAGCCGGTGTGGAACCCGCATAGCCGCAGGGAGCAGCAGCAGCTTCCCAGAGCTGTTTGCTGAGGCCCGAGTGCTGGACACGAACATCTGGGTGAAATCTTTGTTTCCCTGGGAAGCAAGAGCTCACTACGTGTGCATTAACCCTAATTAAAAGCCTGTGGGGGGCTCCATGCCAGTGCCAAAGTGTCACATGTGGTGACAGCCACGTGTGGGTTTGTATAACCAGGCTGCTGTATTTTGCACAGCTCACTGTACAAGGGGCAACGAGGGAAGGGGCCGTGGAAACACAAGATGGGGGGAAACAATGAGGCCTAGCAAAGGGACAGAGTTCCTTTATTTTGTTACTTAGTGGTATTTTACTTTTCAGCATCAGGCATGAGTGGCTGAGGGGCACAAGGAGCTGTCAGAGCAATGCAGCAATCAGCTCACCTGCAGCAGCCATCGCTGGGGATGCTGCACTTCTTTGTGGTCAATGTTAGCAATGGATAATGGAAAAAACATTGTCCACAAGGAACTAATGGCAGTAGAAGGTGTTCCATGTGTAAAATGGATGTTAAAAGGGTTTGAAGTGGACAGCTAGGAGTTTGAGAAGAAGGCAAAAAATACTCAAATATGTACAATAGGACTTTCAGTTTGTCTGCAAACTGCAGGGGCAAGAATCCTTTGTCTTATTTATTATCATAAAGTTTCCAAATTGTTTTGGTGTTTGTTTTCTTATTCAGTGTGGAATAAGAGCCTTAAATTCTAATAGTAAACTTTTTCAAGGACTCAAAAACACAGGGATTCTACAGTGCACCATGGGCAAAATGCATCTGCCAAACTTTCCATTTTTATCTCTTTTAAGCTATTTTAATACCACTTCACTTGGGAAAGAAAACAAAGTCCCTTTTACTGTTAATAATATAGTATTCTGCTCTTTTGATCCTTATGTTTTGCTTTCTAATTACCTAAATGTCATGCATGCCTAATAAATTGGATAAAAGGTATTGATTATGCCTCTGGTTTTTGTAGTTAAACATAGAGTCAATTAATCTGCATTGTATATTTAGGAAGATAATCAGTTATTAAAACTGAAAGGAGGCAGGCAAAATTAAACTGAAGAGTATTTCAGCAGATGAGTCCCTATCTAGTGTATATTCACAAGATTTTCCCAGGGTTGTGTTTCAAAACAGTGAGCACTGGAAATCATTGGAGTCCTTGAGGAGGTGCTGGGTTCATGTTTTACCTGTTCTTGCAAATAGGGCTTGCTTGACCAAGCTTTGTAGGGTTTTTACCAGTTATTTAAAGAAAAAAAAATACAAAAAAAGAAGGAAAGAGAACAAAAAAAAAAGAAAAGAAAAAAAAGAAAAAACTGAGCAAGCCCCCAAAAAATTAAAAACCTCAACACTAGGAGCCGTTGACATGAAAGTATAAATATACTTAATTTTCTCAAATATAATCTGAGACAGAACGAGGGAGAGCTCTAGGAAGTCATAATGTTTTACCATGGCCTTTGCTCTCCAAACACCACATGGCTGTGATAATGTGNGTCATGCATGCCTAATAAATTGGATAAAAGGTATTGATTATGCCTCTGGTTTTTGTAGTTAAACATAGAGTCAATTAATCTGCATTGTATATTTAGGAAGATAATCAGTTATTAAAACTGAAAGGAGGCAGGCAAAATTAAACTGAAGAGTATTTCAGCAGATGAGTCCCTATCTAGTGTATATTCACAAGATTTTCCTAGGGTTGTGTTTCAAAACAGTGAGCACTGGAAATCATTGGAGTCCTTGAGGAGGTGCTGGGTTCATGTTTTACCTGTTCTTGCAAATTGGGCTTGCTTGATCAAGCTTTGTAGGGTTTTTATCAGTCGTTTAAAGAAAAAAAAAAGACAAAAAAAGAAGGAAAGAGAACAAAAAAAAAAGAAAAGAAAAAAAAGAAAAAACTGAGCAAGCCCCCAAAAAATTAAAAACCTCAACACTAGGAGCCGTTGACATGAAAGTATAAATATACTTAATTTTCTCAAATATAATCTGAGACAGAACGAGGGAGAGCTCTAGGAAGTCATAATGTTTTACCATGGCCTTTGCTCTCCAAACACCACATGGCTGTGATAATGTGCAAAGGGAGGGGCTGATCCCAGCGGGCTCAGCTGCTGGAATTCCAGCCAGCGCAGTGCCCAGGGCCCAAGGGGGTCTCCTCCTCATCCTGGGGGAAACGTGCTGCTGGTGGTTGGAGATCAGGGCTTGGAACCATGCAGGATCTGGAGTCATGCTGCTGGAAGCTCGGGACAGCCCCAGAGCACAGAGGGAAGGAGGAGGGACAGTGCCCGGGGTGCTTCTGCAAGGACAGAGCCCCAGCCAAGCTAAGCATGTGAACTCTGCGTTGAACGAGGCTAATGCTTTCCTATCCCAGGGAGGGGGAGTGCAGATAAACACATCAAAGATGCTCACTTACTGCAGCGCTGGCGGCTACAAAAGCCAGCGCTGGCTGTGTAGACTAAATGCCAAAAAGCCCTCCGGCAATGATTAGTCTGTGGCTGCACTGACTGCTGCTTCAGCCGAGATCATCATCACCACCCTCTGATCACTCCTGCTTTGGAGGAGCTGGACAGTGAGCTCTGCCCCTTGTCTGCTCTCCAGCTGCTCCTCAGGCTCTCCTTTGGAGGAGTTGGACAGTGAGCTCTGCTCCTCACCTGCTCTCCAGCTGCTCCTCAGGCTCTCCTTTGGAGGAGTTGGACAGTGAGCTCTGCTCCTCACCTGCTCTCCAGCTGCTCCTCAGGCTCTCCTTTGGAGGAGTTGGACAGTGAGCTCTGCCCCTTGTCTGCTCTCCAGCTGCTCCTCAGGCTCTCCTTTGGAGGAGTTGGACAGTGAGCTCTGCTCCTCACCTGCTCTCCAGCTGCTCCTCAGGCTCTCCTTTGGAGGAGTTGGACAGTGAGCTCTGC